>OZ024743.1:3836057-3863557 GCA_964016885.1 Eledone cirrhosa
AATCCAAGCGGATTTCCATTGAGAAAGAGATCCTCTTCAGAAGGCTTTTCTCTCTCGGGGAATGTAAGATTCCCGAGTTCGAAATACAAACTGGGGTAAAGGCACATATAGTAAGTACAGTGAATTTTTTGAAATTTATTTAAACATTTTTTCTTTATTTGCTTTCCCTTGATTTTATATGTTCTGGCTTGTTAATTCATTAACTTGCCATTGAACCACACTTGCATACGGTTGGACTACACTTGTATCCCTATGTGTATTATTTACATGTAGGAACACATAATCTTTTATATATATAAAAATAGATAAAATAAATTCATACATGAGAAAATGAAAATAGAAAACAACGTAAGCGAAGTAAGCATAGAATTGAACAACTTGTATGTGCATATACGATCTGAGGCTGAGTGGACCTGTCTGTCTATCTAATCATTTCCTTCCTCACATATTATACCAACATAGATATTGATTTCTCCGTTGTACGAGCAGTTCATTTACGGGGTACTTTTAGTTAAATCGTCGAAACCACAGACGGTCTAAAAGCTAATGATAAATTTAAATGTTTGTGTGATCTTCTTTCGTCCATTTTATTCCCCCCTCTATTCACTACAAATGTAACACAACCTAAGCATATGTCAAATGCAGATTTATTAGCGTATTATCTGTTACACCCCTGCCATAAACTCGAATAAATCTGGTATGTTGATTGGTCTCGACGATTTATCCTGATCTATCTGCCACATTATTTGCTCACAAGTTCACCAATGTCTAAAAGAACAAATATACAGTGATTTAACGAAATTCTATTATCTTATTCTGATGAGCTACATAATATATGTAGGTTTCAATTCAGTGCATTGAAATCGAGGACTCTATAGTACTATTATTCTGATCCAGCTTGTGGTAGTGATAATTACGAAACGGATGCAAGGAAACACGTGAAAAATATAATAGTTCCATTATACTTACTCTGGTTAATATATATATATATATATATATATATATATATATATATATATATATATATATATATATATATATATAGAGAGAGAGAGAGAGAGAGAGAGAATAAAGACATGATTTCTACAGGAATAGAATTGTTTCGTTCATACGAAACAGTTAGGAAAGTCCTGATAATTTCCTATGAATGTAGAAGTCATTTCTATATAAAATAAAGATGTAAGTATCTTTTATAATTGGGATCACTTCCCGATCCCCATCGGGATTTCACTCATAATGATATATGTGCGACAGTAGCTATAACCCGAAAAGAAGAAAAGATCAACATCATCGGTAACTACTGAGTCGCAGATTTATGTCCGAGTTATCGCAGTTTCCTGAGTTGCCTTCTCCTAGAGGAATGCCCTGACAAAGGCTAGAGGTCCTTCACTCCCAGTGGTTTAACCATACATACATACACGCATACATACATACATACATACATACATACATACATACATACATACATACATACATACATACATGCATACATAATACATACATACATACATACATGCATACATAATACATACATACATGCATACATACACACACATAATACAGGCACACTTGGTATCTTAAACAATGTTTAGCTTTTTAACTATTTAATTCATTAAGTATCCATACCGGTTTCACAATTTTCTGTTCTTCAATGTTAAATAAAAGGAGATGAAATTCTCAAAGAAAACGAATTTTTATGATTAACCTTTGAAGAAATACCAAATATTTGATAAATTACATGGTATAGCCATGAATGTTCAAATTTCCAATAGTCCCTGATGGAAATTTATTAATTAGTTAAAGCTTAAATACAATGAAATCAGATGAAAATATTTTAATCAAAAGAATTACACGCAGTGTCGGCACTCGTCTCAGGTTCTATGTTTCGGGCTTATATTTCGAGCTTTCACTATATTTCGAACTCATATCGTATATATAATTAGGTATCAGCCATGACGACATGTGTTCACATCCTGATTGGCTTGCAAGTCAATGACGTAATTTGCTTTTGTCTACCTGCTGCTTAGCGTTTTGGATGGCTGACTATCTGATGATTATACCTGTTTTTCCAATGTTCTGGTTGGCTGAACTCTTAATAATGCCTTTGTTTGTTTTTCCTTTTCTTACAAATTCAGAGATTGTTTCGTCCATAAAGAAAATTTAATTGGTCAATTTAAGAATGATGTCAATTGTTTTTGTAGATGGCTCTACTAACGTGTTTTATACATCATTGTCCAATGTTTTGGATGGTTGACTACCTGAAAATGACATTTGATTTTGATAGTTATGGTTGACTGGTTATCCAAAATGACGTTTTTCTTCCATTTTAGGTTTTAATCTCCTTATAATATATAATCAGCAATTTCTCTGTCTGTCTGTCTGTCCGACAGTGGAAACACGTGCACGCGTGCGAATGTTTTTTGCGCACGCGTAGAGAGAGAGTGAGAGTGAAAGAAAGAGACAGACTACGAGAGGGGGATAGCGGGAGAGAGAGAGAGAGAGAGAGAGAGAGAGAGAGAGAGAGAGAGAGAGAGAGAGAGAGAGAATAGACGCTAAAACACCTGCTCGCGTGCGAATGTTTTTTGCGCACGCGTAGAGAGAGAGTGAGAGTGAAAGAAAGAGACAGACTACAAGAGGGGGATAGCGGGAGGGAGAGAGGGGGGAATTGAGGAGTGCTACAGAAACATATATACATTTCTGTGTGTGTGTAATATATATACACACACACAGAAATATATATATATACACACAGAAATATATATACATTTCTGTGTGTGTAATATATATATATATACACACAGAAATATATATACATTTCTGTGTGTGTAATATATATATACACACAGAAATATATATACATTTCTGTGTGTGTAATATATATATATACTAGCAGAAAACCACCCGGCGGGTGGTTTTCTGCTAGTCTATATCTATATAAAACTGAGGTTGTCCGTCTGTCTGTCTACTAAAACGGTCGGCACACATCTCCGTACGTTCAAATTTCGGTGAAATTGCTACACTTATAGATGAAGATCCGGCGGGGACATCGGTCAAAACATTTTTCAAATCGACCCACGCCAAGTGCAAAAATCGAATTTGTAATGTATTGATTTTTCAGTTCAAATGTATAGAGATGAGAGACGAGTTATTTCCCTTTTATGGCGTCATTTGTTCGAACAAACTACGCGTACAAAAATACGCGAACAGTTTTCAGGCCAGCAAAATTTTAACCTGCAAAATTCATGAGTTCGAAGTTTCAGCATTAAGCTTCCATTTTGCTTCATTTCCATTAAAAAGTCTTTTAAAACAATATTTCAGCGCATCAGCCTCGCCGTCACCCGAGGCAACGCTGCGAGTGTGCTGGCTTGCCTCAAAATTAGAGAGGTTGCCCAGTACTCGCGACGTTGCTGACTTTTGCTCTGGTGTTGGCTCCGTTGTTCAGCCCTTCCTTTGCATTTTCTTTAATATTGTAGTTTATGTATACATTTAAAATATATTTGTTATGTTATTCTACTGTAAATTTATTTATATGCTCTGTTTATACCCTCAAAAATCTATGAAACTACATACATGTTGCAACTCTCTCTCTCTATATATATATCACACACACACATATACATATACATCTAGAGAGAGAAAGAGAGATGGAGAGAGAGAGAGTGTGATAAGTCGTTATACAGAGAGAAGTACAAGATAATCAGATAGAGAGACAGAGATAGAGAGAGAGAATGGCGACGAACGCTGGTTCACACACACACACACACACACACAAACACACATATATATAAAGAGAGAGAGGGAGAGAGAGAGAGAGAGAGAGAGAGAGAGATCTGCGCGTTCTTTATTGTTCTCCATTCTGTAGGAGGAAGAGGGAGAGAGAGGGGGTATGAGTGAGTGAGAGAAAGAGAGAAAGAGAGAGAGAAGGGTTGAGAAAGTTTAAGGAAAGAATCGCTGCTTTCATCATTAACGGGATCTTAAACTAATAAATTCTATCTGTGGACGCAGAATTAAATATTTTGAGAAACGTTGCAACCGAAGGAAAACAGGAAGACGATATTTTGGTTCGTGAAGACGTTCCCTGGTAAAGTATGGAAACAAAGCGAGGATAATACGTCGTTATGTGGACCGAGAAGAACAATTTCATGCAAATACAAGACCAAATTTATGGTGTAAATGGAGTCGTTAGACTAATATTCTATTTAAAAATTTAAAATAACCGAATGATTTCCGGCCCCGGAGTTTAAGAATGATGTAAATAAAATTGTAAACGAAAATGACAGAGGTTATTAAAATAGTTGTTTCTACTTTTGGCACAAGGCCAGCAATTACCCAGTACATTACTGGTACCTTATTTTATCGACCCCGTAAGGATGAAAGGCAAAGTTAACCTCGACGGGATTTTAACTTTGCCTTAAAATAGTAAAAGTAAATAGTGAAGATTTAGGCCAGTACATACGTATGCGCCGACGGACATACACATACATACGCACACACAAATACACACACACGCGTGTGTGTGTGTAAACCTTATGCATTTCTACAGTATTTTCACCAAACTTAAGACATAGGTTACTTATGTACTTCGGATGGTCATGGGCACTTTCATTTTTCCAGATATTGATTATAGGGCCTCCCGGTAGATAACCCCCTTTAACCACTTCCTTGGAGTCGACTGAAGCACTGCAGTGCAATGCAACAAAACGTCATAACTTCTGGAGTTCGCAACCGATTTTCACAAAATTTGACACATGAGCTACGTTTGTTCTACAGATGAATGTGAACTTCCAGAATTGGCACATATTGAGTAGGGGACCCCTGGGGCAGGAACCCCCTTTTGGAAAAAAACGATGATTTTGTAAAAGTATAGTTTTCCAAGCAGCACTGAAGTATTGACATAAATGGTATACATAACTGGTATTTAATACACTCTGCTAGTCGTGAATAAAATTAAAATGGTCAATTAAGGGATGACGTCTGTTGTTTTGTGGATGGTATTCTTATTGTAAAAAATATAATTACAGTTGACGATAGGCATGTTAGGCATGCTGGTAATCAATATATTTCCTTCTGGCTGACAATACATACACACTCACATACACACACACGCCCCCCCCCCACAGGTGTATATATATATATATATATATATATATATATATATATATATATATATATATATATATGTGTGTGTTTCTGAAAGAATTTCTTTCGTTTCTGCCACTGTCCACTGTCCTCATTCTATTTTATGAAGAAGGACTAGCGTCCGAAACGTTAAGTCGCTGTTTCTATTATATCAAGCGTAAAGCAAATATATTTTTTCATTATACTGTGTCGTTTGCTTTGTTATTTCTGTATGTGCATGCGCGTGTATGAATGCATAATTCTGTCTTTATATATAAATTATGCCCACGTTTCAGTGAATGCTTATCTTTATCTACTTATATGGGGAATATCTGTATTCTCTGTTATAACTTCCACAACCTTCGTATAATATTATGGATCTATGTGTATGTCTATACCCGCGTTTATCTTCCACACTTGTCACTATATCGCTAAGTGTGTCTGCTATCTTGGTTGTCCATCGTAAACGATGATGACCTCTTCTTTATTGTTGTTCCCGTCTGCCGTAGGCACGAAGGTGGCTGTGGAGGCCGATCCTTGACTTGCAGGTCCGGGGACAGTGGGGGCAGGGGAAGAGACCGGAGTCAGACTGGCAACTCCGGAGGTTACCTCCACCTCTCGCCCATCGCCGCAGGGCTTTGGAAGTGCACGCTAAAGAAGAAACCTGTGCGGGAAAGGTTTATAGTGGGAGGGTGAGTGCACAGTGACGGTTCCACTCACTCGGCCACAGAAGCCAGAATCCGTATGTGTATATACATATTTACACATTTTTGGATGGCTGTTGACTCTTATGAGTTCTTCCGCCCTTTGTCACGATTTGTTTTTTGGCCTGCAGGGTGTCCAAAATCACCCTCTTCATCAAGAAAACTTGGTGGGGTTGCCAGTTTAGTTGCCGACGACCCGACCATGCGACAGGTTGTTACCAGTAGCACTCAAGAGTGACCTGACATATCTCCTATACCCTGAGATTATTTTGCCACTCGTCATTAGACAGTGATTATTCTATTCCTGTTCTCTATTGAGAGTAGGATTATGCCTGTGCACTCTTGAATATCTAATCGTAAGTGTCATACTATTGCAGAAAGAATTCGAAAGGTAAATATATATATATATATATATATATATACATATATATATATATATATATATATATATATATATATATATATATTGCAATCGGCACATAATGCGAAATCTAAATATATGTATTGAGAGATTGATTTGTTCTCGCATAACTATTAGTTTCGTTGTCATAAACAAGTCAATGCAACTCTCACATGTGATCGAAATATGTGACTGAGAGTAAACTCATAACTGGCTAGTGTGATTTCGTAGAAAATTCCATTTGTAGTTTCAGTTGACATGTTGAGGTGAATGACAAAAGATTTTGACAAAAGATTTTGTTTCTTGATGAATGCGGGAAAATGAACATTTTAGCAGTGTAAAAAATGTAACACGCTTGAACGGTGGCTGTCTAGTAATCATATTTAAACAAATATTTCTTTTCTAAGCTGCTTTCATATTTATATACAGTGAAATATTTTGACAATTTTCTGGCTACTAGGCTCAATGACATAACTTTTTTTGTCACCTGCATAAAATTTATTTACAGTAGTAAATTGATGTTCTTTATAGTAAAAACAATTTAAGAGAAAAAGAAAAAAATAGTTAGCTTGTCCCTCTATATCGAATATATATATACATATATTACATAAAGAAAATCTCAGGCTTCCCCCATCACATACACATACGTTTTGTAAATTATTTGGGTCCAAATCCTATCCCTCCCACTTTCAATCTTTGTCTTTACATATCTGGTTCTCCAATTTTTACCATCCATTCTCTTTCTTAAAGGAACTCCATCCGTGTATCTTCTTTTTAACGGCAGTCTAATCGTATCCATTTACTTTCTCTTACAACGGTGATTCAACGTTGTCCACCAATTTTTTTTTAATGGTGCGTGAATCGGCTCCATCTGCTCTCTATTTTTAATGATCATCGACCATCTTTTTCAAATATTTCAAAGCGATATTTTTAACGTGATCCACTGGTTACTATCCAGGAGAATTAGAACGAATCTCATTCAACAAAAGGGCTATCCATTCAATGAATTATTTGCATGACAACCCTGAAAATAAGTATTATCAAATATATAGCTCACTTCATAAGCTTTCACGTGCAGTGAGAATAATATGGAATTAGGCATATTCTAGGCATGATATATCCATGACAGCAAGATGTTTGCAGAGTTCAATATAGAACGAATGAAATATAAACAGTGTATCAGATAAAATATATGCATGCAAAAGTACCATAATTCTCATTTTACAAACTGTTAATCTAATCAATTCAGGGCATTATTTTATGATCAACGTATAATTTATATATCTGACAAAACAATTCTAGAGTTTACATCAAGGTTATATAGACTAAATACCATATATCATATAAAATATTACATTGTATGTTTTCTTCAAAATTAAATATATAGGTAATCATATATTAATTACTGTATTGTCTATGTTTATATTTAATTCTCAATAATATATTTTATTCAATCGGTCCCATTATATAATTTACTGGAAATTTAAAATTATTATATTTTGTGATGTAATTATTGCAAGGCATTCATATAGCGCTTTAGAGCTAATTCACAGTCATATAATTATTGATAATAGTAATTTCTCACAACACCAAACATGTCCTGAGAGAAAGAGATTGGTATACTTGATTAAATCACATCCAGTATTGGCCTGCTATGGTAAACCTCAATATTAAACTTGGGCAGTGTTTGACACAGAACATTTGTACGAAATAATATACCGTTGGGAATTTTGTTTGATAAGTTTCTATGTTTGTCAATTATAATAGTTTTAAATCTTAATTTGAAATTATAAATCGATGAAAACCGATTTGTCATTGTAACAGCCACTTTTGAGCCACTAGCACTTTACAACATAGATTAGTCTACTGAATCTGTGCTCTCCAACATGTTTCACTAATAATTTTCATAAAGATAGATGGATGCAACATTTTGTCAATGTAATTTATCACATCGGGTATTGATTATTCCTTATAGTACAAGTATATTTATAAAAATCAAGTGCTTTTATTCACAAATCAAGATGATATTTTTAGAATCTACTTGATAAAGTTGTTTATATTTCCGAGTCAAATATATTGTTGTATTTTTAAATTATCTTTTGTCAATATAAATTAAGGTTCATTTATAACAGCAACGAATTAATCATAGCTATCATGGTTTTCTTTAAATAGAAGTTACAATAAAATATTATTTGCATTATCGATGTTTCATTGAATTACAATTGCATTTTCATCAGTATTGACATGGACAATGCATAACCTTGCGCGTTCTTGTTGTTGGGGGATTTGTCTATTAACTATATTTATGGTTTAGTTTGATGAACTGAAGCGCCATTACATTCGTAAGGGCCCCCCGAGACTGTTTAAACTAAAGGACAAGAACACGATTCACTAGCGGCGTAAGTCATAACTAATAAAATCGCAAACCATAACTCTGGTTTTATGCTTGTAATATGGTAAACTACGTTAAAAGAACCCAAGGTCAGGTGATATTTTAAAACCAGACAGCCGATTGCGTCAATTCATTATCTTATATCTGTATCTATAGAAAAAATTAACGGAGACTACGAAAAAATATGTATGAAGTAGCACAGTTTTAGTATATAGACATGTAAATATATCAAGTGTTTATTTCCCAATGAACTGGAAAATATTATAATAAATATTTTAACAGATTTTCAGGCCTAAGTGGGCTTTCATCAGAAATCATGTTTATCATCTAAATGACTAAAACGAAATACACAACCTAGGAGTTTATCTACTCGATCACTCCTAGTAGTATCTGAAATGGATGTACAAAATGATAACAGGTTAAATATATTTATCATTTTTTCACTTTTCAGGAAATATGTATCTAGCGTGTTTACATGTTGATATAAACAAAAATGTGTAAATTTCAAAGGCACGTTTACGCAGTCTCAGTTACCTCTATATTAGAGATATAACGTTATTGTTACATTCGACATTTTGAGCCCCCCTCCCCGACCACCAGAACAACAAAACAAAACCGACATAAGCAAAATCGGCAACACTACTAGCATCAAGACCACCACCACGACCCCTACACCACCAATACCACCTCCAATACACCCTACACCACCACCACCACCACAGCAAGAAATACAACAGAAAAAAAAACAACAACAATATCAGTGACAAGTACATTAACAACAAAAAGGCAACAGCAACATGAAAAACACCAACAATAGCAACAACATTAAAAACAAAAATATATCTGCAGCAACGACTGGAAAAGTACAATATGATCGTTTTCCAAAAAAGACTCTTGTTTGCCACAAATGAACAAACTAATCAAATTAGAAAAATACATTTTACCTCACCCCAACGCACACTCAAGAAAACAGAGAGAACACGCCCACAGCAGATACAGACACATCTACAACACTAACGCCACCAAAACCACCACGACCGCCAACGCAACTATCACTACTGTCACGACTAAGACTATCGCAACCACAACCACAACCACCCATAAGAACAACACAGGCATGTAGACACACAGAAGCAGCAACAATTAACAACACACACACACACATGCACACGCGCACACGCACATACCCCATACCCCCATACCCCCCACACCTAGTTTTGTGCTAGTGAGAATGAGAATCAAGAACTAACGTCCATAATAGCAGAAAAGGAGGACATAGAAAGTGAAGATATTTAGTACCAGTACGTTGAAGGTGCCAGAAATACTAAAAATGGTACGAATATCCCTAGCAAACCATAACATCATGCGAAGTAGCTCCCCACATGACGAGGGAACATTCAATTTAAAAGCCACCAATTGACGTTTAAAGGGGTTCCAAAAGGAACTAGCATGAAGATAGGAACTGGGACGAGGCAATGAGCAGGCTGCTCTCTCCTAGCCAGAAATGGGCCGAGAGGAAACTATCTCTTGTCTCTTTGACTAATTTGCAGTTTTGGGTCAAACGAAGATCTAGACTAGGCGCCTGGCTTCAGGAATGTTGTCAGACGCACACAGTCCTCTACCAGCCGTGTAAAGCCGTCAGTGAATATTCGACTCTAAAATTCTATACAGGACTAGTGGTGGGCAAGAGCGACGACATTCTCGGAGAAACTCTAGGTGTCGACAAGAACAACTCGTCGGAGAACGTTATTTATTGTTAATTGTTTTTTGTTGTCCTTTTTTACACGTTATATGTAAATCTCCACTGTTCGTGTTTTATTTATTGTCGTTTATCTTTGAGCCCGAGTGGCCAATAAAGAAATAATAATAGTAATGGCCTGTTAGTATCTGTATAGCGTCAGACAACATGCTTTACGACATAGTGTTACTGCCTTTTATGTTCTGATTTCAAATCTCATAGAGGTTAGCTTTGCCTTTCATCCTCCCGGGCTCGCTAAAATAAAGTAGCAGTAACGTATTGGGATCGATTTAATTGATTTCCCTCTTCCTGTCAAATTGATAGAGTTGTGCCAAATGTAGAAACAATTCTTCTTCTTATTGCTGTTATTGTTGTTACTATACTTTTAGTTACAACCCGTCGTAATTTCAGAAATACCTATACGATAAAGATATCTTTCTAAAAGTAAACCTTGACATCATAATATAAATTTTCGATTTTATGAATCTCCCGATAGGCACAATAAATATCCGAAACTGTGATAAGTTTATTTGACCGAATGTTTAACTCGAAATATATAAAATGTTAACTGTCTGCAGGTGATAAGAGAAGGAAGTTCTTATCTTTTGTATTCGTCTTTTCCAATTGATAGATACCAAGATGTCTAACTTCATAAGTCCTCGGGATTGTAAGGAAAACTACATAGTTTGAAATCAAGAAGAGAATTGATAACTATAATAAATATACGCCTTTTGCTCTACTACCATTTACTTATCTGTTCTATGTTATACTTATGTCTTTGACCTCTATCGCCTTACGTTTCTCTCATTCTTCACTTTCCTTTCTTTCTCATTTCTCTACACTTCCCCTCCCTTCGGCGCAGCATGAATTTTCTCATTATATTTTTAATTCCCTTTTTATTACTATCTATTTTTCTGCACACATTGCAAGATATTCCTCACATAATGTTCGAATTTTTAGATATATATTTTCTCATATCCACTTATCTTTTTATTTAGTATCAATCTGCTTCTTGCATTTTGCTTTACTATCAAACCATGCTCCTATTTCTGCCCTTAGGTACTATCAAAACTTTCTAAACTGAAATATTTCTCCTTGATTTATGTTACTAAATCGAGAAGGAACAACACTACATTTCACATTTTGGGTATCGTACACTAACCCTGAAGTAAATCTGTTTGTCTAATATATTCCATACTCAAAGAACTTTTGTCATTTTAGTCAGGTACTATATTAGTAAAATAACAAATTTGTTTTAAATTACAATAATACGAGATTAAATTTCTGTAAATTTGAAATTTAATGCGAAAAAATGCTATTATTTTCTGTAAATTTGGCATATCATGTAGAAAATGAAGAAAGGACAGTTATATAAAATAATAATGTTTTTAGTTTATAATTTCTTTCTTCGAATTCTTAATATTAATGCTGCATGAATATGCGTGTTGTTTCATCTAAATAGAATCTTGCGTGACTTCAAAGGTTTTTATTATCTACTTATAGCGAGTAATATCATAACTTAGTTCGTGAAACCGAACTAACTTTGATGGTGGTTGTTTGATTCTCCAAAACGATGTCAAATATACAGTCGGAAATACTATATAATGTGTAGCGTGCTGTGATGAGAGTCAGTTGTATTCATCCAATTATTAAAAACAACTATCACAAAATAGAGTACAATAACAAGAGCCAGTTTATGGTCAATTTTTATATGAGAAATTTGAATGAGTATAATAATTCCAACAAATACTGCTTGAAGGTGTTTTAGATGGAAGGAACTGATACTAAACATATAGAGAAAAAATCGGTCACTGGCTTAAGGGCTATTGACGAAGATTAAACTAATATAAATTTCAAGTTTCAAATATCTAAAATCAATTGATGCATTACAATATACCAGCATACCAATAATTTATATAACTGGCATCTACCGTACGGCTTTTATAGACAAAGTAAATCTAGTTTGCATATTTCTGGAATCCTGTATCTAATATTACACATGCTTTCCTTCCATACTTTAAACATCAATCAGATTAATTCTAATGAATCTAGATTTCTCAATGTTACCCGTGCATTCAGACGAAAATACCTGTAGCGGTCAAATGTTCAATTCGCAGTTGCCATCGTTTTTATTGTTGTTTCGCTCATACTTGAGCACACACACCGTACAAATTAGTTGATGAAACTACTTGGTGTAATTCACTAATATGTTCCTGCATATATAAGGTTTCTCCTCACCATGGAGCAAATAACAGTCACTCAGACATGAACTCCTTTCAACTCATTGTTGGAAGATCCTAGATTAAACTGGTGAGTGTTTTATTAACAAGCAGCATTGATTTCAAGGGTTCTAATGAGAAACATTGATGTAGGATGAACGCAGAGTTACAGCACCAAATATCCCACACGAACAGCAAACAACAAGAAGATGGAAAGAATCACATGATATAAATCTACTAAAAATTTGAATGAAAATTAATAGCATTGAAATCGATGTCATTTATCGTTCTGAGAAATATTGATATAATTTCATCAGAGATATAACGGCTCGAATTGATTTGTAATATTTCAAGTGTTTGAGAGTTTTTCAATTCGTGGTGAAGGTAGAGATAATAAAGTTATACATATATCCGAGACAAAGAAAGGCCGTTGAAAAAGTGAATGCAACTTGTGTCGGATATGTATCGTTATGCTTGAAAGATATTACTTTATCATATAGAGCACTGTTAATGCGAAGCTGGATCTTTGTGTAGTTCTAAATGTGATTAATGATGATTTATTTTTTATGAAAATCGTATTCATCTCTACTGAGCATCTTTTTCTAATATGTCTGCTTGTTCGTTTTTCGGTTATGAAAATGACAAAGATTTTACCTCTTAAAAGCCAACAATACTTAAGAAAATCCAACAATACTTATTAAAAGACATCGGAAACCAACGAGACAACTGTGAAGGAGACTTACAACCGCTTCCGATTACATCCAGCATCCATCCTACTTCGCAAACGAGAAAACTACCTTACTGGTACTTCTCTTTGTTACAAACGACTGCAACAATATATCCATTGTCTCTTTGTGATTTCAAATAGTTCGAGTCCTGACTTAAGGTGGTTGAGCTGGCTTCCTTTCTCACCCTGAATATCTGGGCCGAATTCTTTCAAGGTTAGTCAAAATGATTTGAGGCGTTAAGTATTTCACTGTTCATTTAAATACTCGTCCTATAACAACGTTACTGGATATCGCCTTTCTGCCCACGGAAAATGATCATTTACGAGTAGGTTTTCCCTGTCTATTCCGCCAGTTATGCTATCTCTATATACGTAGGGTGACAATACCTTAGACAATTTCTTACAGTGAATGTCTCGACTGTTTGCTTCAACTATGTTTAGTTGGCCTACCAATACCGTTGCGCGGGATGTGGCGCATTGCTGTATGCAGAAAAATCACCAACCAACCAAGAACAGCTGCGTTTCACAAGGGAGCCTATGGCAGACGATATTTCCGGTATATTGTATATTATTTGGCAGAACTACTGTCTGCTAGGCCCTGGAACCTTGTACTTCCTAGGTCACCACATCCCGTAAGTCTATCTAACAGAAATTTAGAAATGTTTCATATCAACTCTTTCGATAAGTATCGTAGATATTAATCCATAATATGCTTTTATGCCTTAAAAAATAATATCAATACGTATTAGGAAGCCATACAAGGGCACATACTTGACTAACGTTTTATTGTTTATTGTTATTATATTTATGCATAATTTAGAAAACCAAATTTATATCCTGAACATAAATGAGTTCGGAAGTTGCATAATATCAACACATAACAGTAAGACATAGCAGGATACATACCCGTATGAATTTCTATCATATAATCGTATTAACTTCATCTAAGGTTTAGAAAATCGAATTTGTGTCCTACCACATAAGTTACCTATCGAAAACATTGGTACAAATTATAATTTCTGTATTATTGCTTTTGTCATTTTATCACATTTTAACACACGGCGCTGACATGTATATATGTGTGGATTGTTTAGTTATGGCAAATTTTCTATATCTTACATATTCAATATAATAATTTATTTAAACATTAAATCACTTTTAGTTATTTCCAATCAGACATCGATGCGCTTACTATATCAGAATCGGCTCTCCATTGTTGGAACACATTGCTTCTCAGATATGCCTTCCGAATGGAGACAATTTAAGCTCAGCAAATCTAATGTGTACCAGAAATAAAAAAATCACTTAATAAGGGATACTAAAATAGCAGGTCGTTATTGCTGTTCGCCCTAATTCAATAAACTCCGATCTTGCAGATTTATGTTAAAAGATATACCAACTTTTAAGTTTATGTTCAGGAAAACATAACATGACGTGTTTATTCCATATTTAAGACGGTACGGTGTGATTGTTAGGAGGTGTGGATCCAACTTCTAAGGGGTGGAAGAGTCATGTAAAGGCTCCCATAACAAACGGACATATACAACTGAAACAGTTAACACGCCACTCCGTACAGAAATTCAATAATATAGTAAATATTGTGGCTAAGAAGTTTTCGTTACAAATGAACAAGTATACCAAATTTGAGTTGATCAATGAATGTGAGTGAAAGGGTGAAATTTGGAAGAGAAAAACTGCGTGGAAGCCTATTATATATATATATATGAAGGCGTGTGGCTGAGTGGTTAGAGAATTGGATTCGCAATCGTAAGGTTGTGAGTTCGATTCCTGGACCAGGCGATGCGTTATGTCCTTGAGCAAGACACTTTATTTCACGTTGCTCCTTCTACCTGGAGTTGCGACCGATAGATAGCATTAGCAATTGGAAAGACCAACGGAAACATTGTTCCCTCGGTCCGATTTGACGAAAGTCGATCGTTCCTTTTCCTTTTTCTTATATATATATATATATATATATATATATATATATTAGGGTGACCCTTAGCAATAGGAAATTTTCCTGTTTCAATTAACATAAAAACTGTGCAAACTGTCAGCTCAATTGGACAATTATTAGGTGACCATCAAACGCCTTGAATTTCGAACATGGTATACGCAACGATTAATTCTGTTCAAAGGCTGTATACTGTTCCCTATCTCAACCATTTTCTTTTTTCTTCTTAGAGAAATATATGTGGACACATCCAGGCAACCCCAGAAAATGTTTAAAAACGTTCTGAATAAAATTTATCAATTTGAAAAATTCCTGAAATAACATGAAAACTTAAGAAATATTAGGTTTTCTTAATAAAGTACACAACTTCTATAAGAGAAACGCATTTTTATTTACAGCAATAATTTCTATAGAATCAAAAACATAATGTGGACACCGAACACTGGATATTGAACATTATTTTTGCATAAGAGAGGATTTAGTGGCAGTTGGGTTTGTTTTAGGGTTTTCGGTAACGACTAGTAAAACAAATTGTTTCTCAGTTTCATCTTTTGTGAGAATGTTATTGTAATCCTGAATAAGTTTGACACCTCTTTCTGCAACATCATTCACAACAACTGTCTTCTCAAGTTTTTCAAGTCCACTTTTGTAATCAGGATCATCCTTCCATGTCGAGGAAATCGGTGCTGATAGAATATCTCGTGAAGAAAGTTTTGGAACCAAGAGTTACAAAAGACGAAAACTCGATGTTTGTAAAGGAAGAAAAGTCTATTTGCTGCAGAATGTACCTCTTCAGTTGATTTTTTCACATTTGTCTGCTTCCAGCATAACTTGAGCAATATTTGCCTTAACCTCTCCTTCCTCTCCTTGCTCTCCTTTTCTCATTGCTCTCCTTTTCTCCTTGCTCTACTTGCTCTCCTTTTATCTTTGCTCTCTTTTTATCCTTGCTCTTCTTGCTCTCCTTTAATCCTTGCTCTCCTTGCTCTCCCTTTATCCTTGCTCTCCTTTTCTCCTTACTCTCCTTTTATACTTGCTCTCCTTTTCTCATTGCTCCCCTTGCTCTCATTTTCTCATTGCTCTCCTTTTATCCTTGCTCTCCTTTTCTCCTTGATATCCTTGCTCTACTTGCTCTCCTTTTCGCATTGCTCCCCTTGATCTCCTTTTCTCCTTGTATCTATGTACTTGTATATACAAATACAATGAGAAAAGGGGTGCAAGGAGAAATATGAAAGTAAGAAGAGTATATATATATACATATCATATATATATATATATATAACTCAATATAGTGGATTCATTTCTCTCAGCTATCAACCACATACGGATTTATGTATATTAGGGTGGCCCTTAGCAATAGGTAATTTGCCGGAAGTTAAAATTTTCCTGCTCCCAGAACAAATATTTTTATCTGAAAAATGACTTTCCGGGCGAAAACTTCAAAATTTTACGGTCGATGAGGGTCGCCTGGCAGTTGTTCGCTTGAGCTAAAGTTTTGCATAGATTGGTTTCTGGTTAATTGGAACAAGATAGGATGATGGGAGGTAAACTGGTGGGGCCACTCTAATATATTAATATATATATATATATGCATATATCTTCAAAATGGCTGACTAAATACGTACATGTTTTTTTCTCATTTTCCTTCCATTCCTTACTCTTCCCACTCTGTATCATTCTATTTCAGCTTTTATTTCTCATTTTATCTTCTGGTGACGGACTAGTGATCGAAACGTTGAGACTCTTTTCCTATTATTTCAAGCGTTAAGCTAATATATATCTTCATTGTACTGTGTTGTTTGCTTTGTTATTTCTGTTTACTTTTTACACACACACACATATATATATATATATATGTATACTTGGATATAAACATACATGTACATATAAATATATAAGTATGTGTGTGTATGTTTGTGTATGTATGTTTGTGTGTGTATGTGTGTGTTGGTCTATGTTTTTATGCGTCGTCATATTGCGTCCTAACAAATATAATTCGCTGAAATAAGCTCCTAGATAGATATGTTTGATTAAATCCACAGACCGTTGTCTAATCACCGAAACCAGTGAACGCGTAAAAGTTTAAATATACATCCATATTACATACATAAATGTACACACACAAACACACACACATATATATACATTTGTATGTAATTATGCACACATTCACGCAAAAACACCCACACATCTATAGGTGTGGGTGAGTGTTTGTATATACGTTTGTACGTACTCACACGAATCCAGATGTAATTTTATGTAATGTTATGTGTGTATTTGTGTGTATTTGTAGGTTTGTATATATTTATGCGTGTATTTGTGTGTATTTGTAGGTTTGTATATATTTAGGTCGCTGGCTGAACTAAAAAGTCACTCGTTCAGCCAATCGGTAGGGGTTCTCCTACATGGATATAAAGTAGTGGCCGTACTCGAAAACGAGTTGGCAGCCACCATGTATGTATGTATGTATGTATGTATGTATGTATGTATGTATGTATGTATCACCGGGAGAGATGACCCCTTAGCCTTTGTCAAGGCAGAATTCTAGGAGAAGGAAAACTCTGATATAACACCTGAAACCCTGATGGTATCCAATGATGTTGACTTATTCTTCTTTTTGGTAAATATCATCTTGGTTAAGAGAGTGGGACTGGCTTTGTGCAGTGCCTTTGCTCACTATAAAAGCTTCACGGCACAGGCATTGCTTTATATCTGGAGATCTCTCTGCACTTGTCGTCACATGGTACCATGGGCCCAGCACTATGTGTCAATAATTGTCACAAGTGTAGTGTTTGTACCAGAGTTTTCAAGTCGCTGGCTAGACTAAAAAGTCACACTCGTTCAGCGCATCGGTAGGGGTTCTCCTACATGGATATAAAGTAGTGGCCGTACTCGAAAACGAGTTGGCAGCCACTATATATTTATGTATGAGTGGACATATAACACCAATATTTATGAAGATAAATTGATCAACTCAGAATCTCGAGACTAGTTTCATCTATTATATAGATTCACAGAAAGTGCTTAAAAACCGTTACTAATGCCTGAAAATTTACAATTAATAACAAACATATAGCACATATGCCCTTTCAATACAACTTGTAGTTTACGTTTTTTTTTCCTTTATTGATCGATATAATAACTGCGAGCTTGCTGTTTCTGACAATGTTTTACGAAGAATATGAGAAAAGAAAACACATCGAATGAAGTAAAATTTGAGAGAGAAGAAAGTTAAAGAAAATAAGGAAACCTTATACCATTACAAAAATAAAATCAATATATAAAACAATAATCTTAACTAATACATATACATATAAATTACACCTACACGACTGGGTTCTTATGCACAACGAAGTTATCTATCCCTCAAAATATCGATTCTGAAATGTTCTTCCAAAGTCAAGGCCTTGTTTATAAATAGAATATCGATGACTTTTCTTGTTCTCGCTTCACTCCAAGTCTATTTTAAGAAATCACAGCTTTGAACAAAAATTTGAATAGCTTCTAACGATTAGCATAGTATTTCCTATTTCATATTTATTATATAAAACTTACTCTGTCAATATCAACAATATTGGTAGCATGAAACCATTTACTGTAATATTATATGCATTGAGTTCCATTTTATCGCTGTTCGTTGGAAGCTATATCTTTTATTCGATTACAACTTAGAGTGGATATTATTATGGCTTTTAAGTAATTGTTTCTACTTTTTGGCACAAGTCCAGCAATTATCCCAGTGCATTACTGGTACTTTATTTTATCGACCTCGTAAGGATGAAAGGCAAAGTTAACCTCGGCGGGATTTGAACTCAGAATGGCAAGGGCCGTAAATCTATGCGTCAAAGCATGGCGTCCGACCCTCTACCAATGCTGTCAATCCACCACCCTTAAATAATTGTTTCTACTTTTGGCACAAGGCCAGCAATTACCCAGTGAATCACTGGTACTTTATTTTATCGACCCCGTAAGGATGAAAGGCAAAGTCAACATTGGCCGCCCTTAAATAAAGCCAATAAATAATGCATGCCTGTCTATCCGTTTGTATGTATACGTACATGCGGGCATGTATGTATATTGTCTCTTTCCTTTAATCTTGAGTTTATGTTTGACTGGCCACCTTCTCGGTGGCAAGGCTGCAAAGGAAAAGAAATTGTCGTCGTCGCTTGTGTAAGCGCTCATCCTTTGAATTGTAAGAATATCTTGCAAATTCTGACAGTTCCCAATATCACGGCCATTTGTAGCTTATGAATTAAGGAGCTACGTTCTTTCTCTACAAATTCAAGTTTAGTTATATTTTGGTCTAGTCAGATTAGAATATAAACTGTAGCTCTAATAATGACATGTATGGAGCTGAACGTGTATCTTGGATACTGGATCTGCAAACTCCTCATCAATGGTCTGTAGGTATCCTCCTTCTCTTGCACTTTTCTTACCATATTGACATCAAGTCTTCCTGATGCCGTGTGCAATTGTTCTCTATGTTTACAATGATTGTAGTCACAATTTGATCAAATGTGATTTATACGTTTAGCCATGGTGATTTTGTCTATTCACTAATATTTGTATTTATTTTTGAAAACAGACGATGGTTTCCTTAACAGGTTTCAAGAGGGTTTTGTAAGAATTAAATTTAAGTTGTTAACAGCTTCGGTAACCTTTCCCTTCAGGCTGTTTTGAATCCTACAATTGTATTTAAACGTCCATAGTTAGCATAGTTTGGGTAAAATGTTTTGATTTGTTACTTGGCTTATTTCGTTATGTGTAACGTCACGACGCCTTGTTTATGTAAATATGTAAAAATGTATGTAATACTCGTATGTAATCGTACCGCATTCTGTAACTCAAAGTTTCAAATATATGCTATGCTGCTTTCATATGAACAGTGATTACACACGTCTGGGTATCGGTCCGACCACAACGGTCGTCATTTTTATGTATGTATATAGAGGTATGTATGTATGTATTATGTCAAGTGGCTCTCGGGCGGTATTTGTAACATGTAACCCAGTACAACCAGTCACATGGTTGGGCCTTGACGACTAAACCGGAAACCCCACCAAGCTTGGTGAGGAGGGTGAATTTGTATACCCTGCAGGGTGAAAAAAACAAAACCCGTCAAAGGGCGGGGAAACTTAAGAGAGTCAATGGCCATCCAATAATGTGTATATATGTGTATATATGTTTTATATATATTTTATGTATATATATATATATATATATATATATATATTTATAAATCCATTTTAACTTTTCCCATCTAACTTTTATTTTTTTTGTCTCGACTCCCGCGATACAAAACAGGAGAAAACGAAACACATTAAGAGCATTTAAATGTAGACCATCAAAGTAGAAGCCTTAGAAATGATTCAGGCAAGTGTGGTAAATGCGATAGGATTGGTCCATCAAAATAATAGCCAGGCTATGGGAAAATATGCATAAAGTGACATAAACAAAATCTATCATACTGACATTTATTCTAAATGGGAAAAATGGCGTAATATCTGACCGGAGACAAGTTTTCAAAGTAGAAGATGGACAGAGCATCGAGTGTTACGCTCATTTTACACGGATCTATTGCAATCAACTAACAGCTGACTGAAGAGCTACAGTTAACATAACATCAAATCAAAAGGCAGGCTGAATTCAAACGTTGCAGTCAATAACAAAGTCACAAGATACATATGTTAAATTAGACAGACTTGAAAGGTTACTTAGTGAACTTGTTTTATATATAGATGTTGTGTCTGATTGTGTTCACATGTCTGCAATTAGATGTGTCCTCTTTCATTATTAACAACATTAACTTTATTAATTGAAAAGTGTGATGAAGACAACATACGTTCATGTATGTTTCTCTCTCTCTTAATTTCATGTACATTTTTGACAGGCCACCTTCCTGGTGGCAAGGTTGTAAAAGAAAAGAAATTGTCATCCCTTGAATTGCAAGAATGTTTTGCAAATTTTGAAGGTGCCAGCTATCGCAGCCATTTGTAGTCTATGAATTAGGGAGCTGCGTTCTTTGTCCACAAATCCAAGTTCAGTTATACTTTGGTCTAAGCGAGTTGGTATATAACCTGAAGCTCCAATAATGATGGGTATGAAGCTGAAGGTGTATCTTGGATACTGGATCTGCAAACTCCTTATCAATGGTCCGTTGATGTCCTCCTGCTCTTGTATTTGTCTTACAACGTTGACGTCAAGTGGGCAGCTGATCTCTACAACAGAGCACGTTTTCAATGTCTAGTCCCAAACAACAATATCAGACCGGTTGTGTTTTAATTTGGTAGCAGTTTTTATTTTCAGGTTCAACCAGTATTCTTTAGTGCCATCTATCTCAACATATTCCTCATCATTTGTATGTATGTATGTATGTATGTATGTATGTATGTATGTATGTATGTATGTATGTATGTATGTATGTATGTATGTATGTATGTATGTCCTTCTGGTTTTATAATTTCACAAAGTTTTACAAATAGAGAGAGAGAGTCGGTTTCTAACATAGACACAATTCTGTTGTGGTCACCGTGAGGTAGAGATGTGGTCTGCGGCCCAAAGATGCCTGAACCTTCTACCAATATAGGTTTGATGACCGGTATTTTAATGTAAAGTTAGTCGATGCCTGTCAAGCATGCACGCAAAGTTGCCCGACGATTAAATTCTCCAGGTTACTTCCAGTTGGAATAGAGAGCCTGGCGGAGGATTGGGTATTGAAACGCTGTTGAGAATTGTAAATGATTTTATTGCTATTACCACTAGCCTCTTTGTGTTCCCTCTTTTATATCAGGCCTGGTTGCGACTTTTGTTGTAGCATATTGGAATGTTATTGTTGGTTTTGGTGTTGGTAAAGTGAACTTTATTCAGCATAAATCTTTGATATATTTCTGATTTTCTTTTCTTCTGAAATATCTCTCTAACAATGAATCTTTCACACAATCTATTTCAGACGAATATTCCCGACGAACTTGATCAAAGATATTTAAATAAACAAAAATATCTCTCTGTGTAGTTATTGAAACAATCAATTCAAAAGACAAATAAGTAAAACGATTCGAACGAGTCGACTGGTGAGTTATAGTTAGACATTTTATGTGTGTCCATTGAAAACATCATTAATATGTATAATGAATAGATACGAAAATGTGTATTCCGAACAGGAATTGGAACAGAATTATAAACTACATTCTATAACTGTTTATAAATCATAAAAAAAAATCAATTCAGTTCAGGTTCAGAATGAATAGCAATAAATGTAGTAAAATGTTAAGCAACCAAATAGATGACTTTGATTTAGCTGTTTAAGAGCAAAGTGATTACATTGATGTAATGGTTAAAATGCGTTCGCCCAGCATACAAGTGATGCGAGGTTCGATTTCCCGCAGACACCTCTATCAACTATTTCCCGTCACAAGGGGTATTTTGTCAGATGTTTTCCACTCTAATTTATAGTGAATTATTATTATAGTTGTCTGATTTGGGACGAAAATATTTTAAATTTCCCAATGCTTCCTATATCAACTTGACATTTAATAGTCATTGTCTTGCTACTGTTAATTGTGTAGGCCAATACAATCCGTAAGTTGTTGGCTTTTCGCTGACAATGCTAGCAAATTCACCGGCGAATTTAATCAGGAGACTCAACAGGTACTCAATATTGTGTTTATGTCTATGAACAAAGGCATGTGCATTTACATGTGCATGTAAATTTGTGCTGGAGTATAGGAATACAAATACCTAGTTTCTTGTTTGGCACGTAATAAAACCCCTTAAAGAAGAAAACACCCCAAATCGAATCCCAACTCATGGATATACTTTAATTCTAAAATTCTTATCATAATCAATCATCTTCTTTCCGATGGTGAAATTAAGCTTCAATGGATTAACCCCATCACTACTGGTCTTTAAGAATGTCTTCATCCACGTATGTTGGACTTCTCTCAGCTAAACGTAAACTGCTTAAAGCTAGGTACTCGTCTAAAGAAGGTTTTGTAACCTTTTGTAAACACGTAAGCGTTTATTCTGAGCATGTGGCCTATTCAACTGAATCACAAGAGTCTTATTTTTAAAAAGAAAAAACATACTTTTGCAACGCATTCTCCGCTACATCTAGTTTGATGCATTGTTGGACTAGAAGATGGGATAGATTTCCTCAGTCTCATATACGATATTATGAGCCATGCATTAGGACCAATTTGATATTTCTGCCACAGAGTCAAATTTTAGTGTTAGCGCTAGATGCTCTAAATATAAGATTGACTTAAGTTTTACAAATGCCCTTAACATTTGGTAAGTCTCGCTTTGATACCCCTTTTGAATCATTGATATAGCTGAAAAGAGTTCCTAGGGTTGTAAAACCCTCCATTGGCAATGGTAGGTGCAGTGTGGTTTGCGTTTATGCACCTCACCTGGGCTTTATAGGCATTAGTGTTAAGATCTATGTTTTTTGCATAATTGTTTAGCCTATCAATCTTCACCCGCCCACTTATAAAGATTTATCTAATCACTCGTATATTCAACGTCTTCTAAATAAAAGAATTCTGTCCATGGATGCCTCCGAGTTGATCTGATGAGTTTTTATGCATGATCTCGTCAAATATATCTACGAAGTGGACAGGAAGAAACAGTCCAGTTGCATACCAGATTTCACTGAAATCGTGCAAAAAGCGGCTTCATGGCAAGGATATCGCCGCATTCAAATTTGTTATAGAAAAAGGCATTTCAGATTGAAACAGTACAAGTTTACTATTATTCAGCGTCATTCACAACTATGAATTGTAAGTTAACCTACGGCAAGTCATATCCAAAATTCCTGGTTGTGATATACTTTCAATGACTGGGGAATTGAATGTTAAATTAAGAACTCGAAATAGTATTTACAAAAGTAGTGTCATACTGAAATACGACTGTGCTGTAGTGAACGACAACCGAGAACGTCTTGCTGATGGAAGTACCACTATTCCTCAACAATATCCACATGCTCACACGGCAATTACTCCAAGGTAGTTATTTCAATTGGATCGACCATATCTTCTATTCAAAATATCGGCGATCACTTGCATATGTTATTTTTATCTGCGAATCACACTGAGGTTATTGCTGTATGTAAGGCGCTAACAGAAAGAAGAAAAAAACGCTTTTAAAACTCATTAAAAACCCTTTTAAATGCACGTCTAATTACGTACGATAAATACTGTTATGTTTAGCTTTTTTTTTTTGCACTGTTCCCCATCGACTCAGAATGCTTTCGTCACACAGCTTGATTTCGCAGTATTTAGCCGGATTTCACCCTCCACTAATTACAATATCATTATCGAATATTTTCGTTTCTTCATAATTTCATTTTCTAGGCAAACACTTTCAAAATGGAGTGGAAGGTGTTTGACTAGAAAATGAAATTCGGCTTAATCGAGTTTAAAACAGAAAATGTCTCAACAAACATTTACAAATAATTATATATATTTATATTTTCGAAGAGACAGTTAGACACACACATAGACACACTCACACACACACACTCATCAACACACATCTAAAGAACATGCCCTTAGACACATCCACTGCTCATATATATATATATATATATATATATATATACATGAATTGTCAATATACACAAGGGCATACAAAACGCACGCACAACAACACAATCACACATAAAATCCAGCCACAGGTTTCTGGGCAAACATCCGAGGTACACTCAAGAGGTTTTGAGACTTTTATCAGACAGACATTTATTTAACTCAGATTAACAGAAAACTCTAGTCTCCCTCAAAGCATTATCCACCAACTTCAATGCATTTGTTATAGTGCTCCAGCCATTTCGGTAAGGCCCCTTTATAGGCCCCCAAAGTGAAGGTGTCCAGGTCACTTGTCACAGCTCCTTTACATCCTCAAAGCGGATACCTCTGAGCTTCTCCTTCAGCTTCAGGGACATTCAAATGTTGCACTGGGATACGTCTGGACTGTAGTTAAGATGGGGGCAGTCTTGATCCCCATATTGGCCAAGTAGTTGGTCAGCAGGATGGATTTGAGGCAGGGGGCATTGGACTGCTGTAGGTGCCACTGACCAGACTTGAAGAGTACTGGTCTCTTGCAACGAAATATCTTCGAACATACACATACTCTTAGACACACACACATTTCTCACTCTTAGTACGGCTGATACTTAAATATAAGTATGTATGCGTACATACATATATGTATACAGACGTACAGTAGTATGTATGCGTACATACATATATGTATACAGACGTACAGTAGTATGTATGCGTACATACATATATGTATACAGACGTACAGTAGTATGTATGAAATGGGGTAATTTATGGGAATAATATCATTATATATTTATAAGATATAAATATTTTTTTATAAGAATATACGTATGCATGATTTTTTTACATTTAGTATGATTCAGTATGTATGAATATATATATGTACATTTTATATATATATATATATATATATATATATATATATAAGAGAGTATTGAAGTTTGCTTGAAGCATTGTGGAACAATAAGTAAATATCTTTAAGTCGTTTGGAAGCCTCGACAATGCAAATGGGTAAATCTCCGGGTAACAAGGTCCGGTGGTGGAGAGAGAGATGTAAGTGGGTGTACGTTGAGAAGCGTGGTGTGTATAAGATGTGTGAGATGTGTAGAATGAAGGGAAGAGTATAAAGGATAAAATTAAAATAACAACACAAGAGAGAGTTACCTTGGGAGAGATTTAATAGTCCCTATATATTTCGGATTCACATCCATCAACTGGGGTTTTTTCCGGGGTGGCGGAAAAGGTTGTCTGTCGGACAAGTCCGGAACGCGTCCTTCGCTGTTTGTTGTTTTGAATATCTGAGGTATTCGGCCGAGCGCGCGTTCGCGTGAAATGGGGTCGGTCGTACAGACCGCACATACGTCGTGTATAAGATAGAATGTGACAGGTGCAACCAATACTACATAGGTAGCATAATTCGACCTTTGCACATCCGGATCAAGGAACACACTAAAACCAGGGCCTCGTCTTTCCGTAAACACATAGACAAATGCGGAAACAAAGACGGAAGGCCCATTGTCACAATTCTAGCGACTGAAAGAAACGTCGGCACGTTACGTATCAAGGAAGCGCTTTTTATCAAACGTCTGCAACCGCAAATAAACAACCGATCAGAGAGAAGCGAAATGAGATGGCTGGTTTAAGTTAACAAGCGATGCAACAACACACAACACACGCACACACACACGCAAACGAGACAACTAGACACACACACGCACACACACACAGTAGCATTCCACCATACGAACATAATACACTGCCAATACAGAGGAACAAGGCAACAACACACGCACACACACACACTCAAGCGAAACAACAACACACGCACACGCACACACAGTAACATTTAACAAACAGGCAGAGAATGGACTGACAGCTAGCGCCATCCCACTCCCTCATTCGGCCGCTGACCTCTGTACGACCAACCCCATTTCACGCGCACGCGCGCTCGGCCGAATACCTCAGATATTCAAAACAACAAACAGTGAAGGACGCGTTCCGGACTTGTCCGACACACAACCTTTTCCCCCACCCCGGAATAAACCCCAGTTGATGGATGTGAATCCGAAATATATAGGGACTATTAAATCTCTCCAAAGGTAACTCTCTTGTGTTGTTATTTTAATTTTATCCTTTATACTCTTCCCTTCATTCTACACATCTCACACATCTTATACACACCATGCTTCTCAACGTACACCCACTTACATCTCTCTCTCTCCACCACCGGACCTTGTTACCCGGAGATTTACCCATTTGCATTGTCGAGGCTTCCAAACGACTTAAATATATTTATATATATATATATATATATATATATATATATATATATATATATATATATATATATATATATATATATATTTATTAATTTAATAAAAGGAATTCCAACTTTGTCTGATTTACTCGTTTTATTTATTTATTTACAATTCTTTAAAATTATAATGATATTATAATGAAATAGAATGGTGGAATATTAAATGTTAAGTGTTAATTGAACAAGCATTTCATGCTTTCGCAATCTTCACGTTCATATTCTGTGGTGACAGTCAAGTTTGCAATTTTAAACTGTCGAAAATTGCAAACTTAACTGTCACCACAAACTTTGAACCTGAAGATTGCGAAAGCATGAAAGTACTTGTTCAATTAACACTTAACATTTAATATTCCACCATACTATTTCATTATAATATC
>OZ024743.1:3866057-3871057 GCA_964016885.1 Eledone cirrhosa
CTGTAAACGCAGAACTGGATATTTCAAAAAACGTTGCAACCGGAGGAAAACAGGAAGACGATACTTTGGTTCGTGGAAACGTTCGCTGGCAAAGAACGGGAAAAAACGAATAATACGTCATTAATAGGAGCGGTGAAAAACAATTACGCGCAAAGACAGAACCACGTTTATGGTATAAAAGAGGTCGTAGACTAATGTTCTCTTAGGTGGTGCATAGAAACGTTCTCTGGCAATGAATGAAAAAACGAAGATAATAAGTCATATGTGGAGCGTTGAGAACAATAGCACGCAAAGACAAAACCACGTAAATGGTATTGCAGACGTCGTAGACTAAAATTCTAAATAGGAGACCAAATGAATCTCCGCTACAGAGTTAAGAACAAAGTAAATAAATACAATACATAAGTAATAGAAATAAATAAATACATACACGCAAACAAATACGTACAATCGCAAGCATACGCAAAACCTTACCATAGGTATACAAAACCACGCACATATAAATATGTGTGTGTGTGTGTGTATGCTTGTGTACAAATAAATAAATAATTATATAAACGTATATAAGTAAATAAATACGTATATAACAAGCGCACACACATACCTACATATAAATACACGAATGTTCGGAGACGTAAGTCAACTAAAACAAGAAGTACACATATACACACACCCACCGTACGTACGAACCTTCATACTCACGCAGACGCAAAACTCCCGTATACACATAGCCAAACCATAAATACCCGAATATATAAAAATTATACGCCATAACAATCAAATATACGTACGAGAAGGTATACATACCTTCACAAAACATACGGGTAATATATACTTACCTATGCAAATAAGTAAAGGAATAAACAAAACATATACTTAGCTCCCACATCAAGACGTAAAATATCCACGTATAGATCGTACTATCCGTTAGGGTATAACGTGGGGCTGTAATACAGGAAAGTTTTGTGCAATTTATGTTTACAAGCCGAAATTGCCTCAGATTTTTTGTTTAAGATGTGTTCTGTGGCGTAGTGTATTTCCAGGGCCTCAGCGGCGCAAAGGTCACATGGTCTTTTATTTCCGTTATACGATCTAGCCCTAGCTAGGATCTCCCAGTGTAACTTATATTGGGTGTGGTTGTCTTTTAGACTCCAGATATAAGCTGAAAGTGACGTCATATTCCTTCTTAGAGGGTAACGAAAAGAATGGGTATGCAAGTAAAGACGCTGCTTGAAACTATTGGCGGTTAACCCTATGTAGGCCCTACGGGACGTGGGTGTTTGCTCTACGGTTCTTATATATTTGATATATATTTATCCTTATCGAGCCCTCTTTGGATTTTAGTCTTCAATTTTATTATTATTACTATACATATATATATATATATATATATGTGTATATATATATATATATATATATATATATATATATATATATATATATATATATAGAGAGAGAGAGAGAGAGAGAGAGAGAGAGATAATGATTATCTGTATATATATATATATGTGTGTATATATATATATATATATATATATATATATATATATATATATATATATATATATATATATATATATAGTAAAAAATTGAACGGGAACAAAACAGAGAGGCAGTACGAACAAAGGTTTATTAGTTTCACGCCCTTTAGAGTGGGGTGGTGGTATATATATATATATATATATATATATATATATATATATATATATATATATATATTAAAATAACAGATATTAAAGTTTAAGCAAAGAATCTGTTATTTTAATAAATACGTGATCTAGGGTTCTTATATATTTGATATATATTTATCCTTATCGAGCTCTTTTTGGATTTTAGTCTCCAAATTTATTATTATTACTATATATATATATGTTTATCTCGGGCTCAATCGGGGGTAACGACAGTAAGTAAGACAAAGCAGAGTATAAATATTTAATATAGAAAGGCTTCTACAAGACTAGAACTAGGGCTTCCCGATGATTTCTCCCGAAGTCTTTCTATATTAAATATATATATATATATATATGGAAAGTTATATTTAAATTGTTGGGTTACAACTAGTAAATATTTATAACTGATATAAAAGCACTCGACAAGTATTTGGAGTATATTTACGATATTAAATAAATGGAAACTATATTTATAAAACCATATTTATTTCATTATATATATTTCAGGGATATCATATTAACAATATGCTATGCCTTCCTCAGACAAAATACAATATAAACAGTTTTATAGATAAATAGATTTGACATACCGTACAACATCGACTATATTGAAAATATCAGTATTCAGGAAGTATCTCATTCAGGAATACTGATATTTTCAATATAGTGCCTGGTTTTTATACATAT
The DNA here is from genome assembly GCA_964016885.1 of Eledone cirrhosa. Classification (NCBI taxonomy): domain Eukaryota; kingdom Metazoa; phylum Mollusca; class Cephalopoda; order Octopoda; family Eledonidae; genus Eledone; species Eledone cirrhosa. The sequence continues at coordinate 3,868,415 of OZ024743.1, forward strand.
TAATACTTCTACATTAAAACATAGGGTTTTTATGCCTCGCCTATGTTTGGTTACTTTTCATTTTTCTCTCTATATAACAGCTGGTTTCTCTCCTAACCACATATATCTCCCTTACATTAATACTAGAGCTAAATAAATAAATAAATAAATAAATGTATCATTGATACGTTTACTCAACGGATGTCCAACTACATATTTTTCTATATATATATCTATCTCTATCTATTTCCTCTCTCTATATATATCTCTCTCTGTTTCTTTACATGAAGTTCTTCTCTTTATCTATCTTTCCATCTCTCTCTTTTTTGTTCCATGCATTTCTTCTTTTTCTTCTTTTTCTTCGTTTTCTGTCTTTCTTTCCTTTTTTTCTCTCTTTCTTTCTTTCTGTTTACAATTTTTTCACTGCCAATTCAACTTTTCAAATACAAGTCGATGTTGTACGGTATGTCAAATCTATTTATCTATAAAACTGTTTATATTGTATTTTGTCTGAGGAAGGCATAGCATATTGTTAATATGATATCCCTGTAATATATATAATGAAATAAATATGGTTTTATAAATATAGTTTCCATTTATTTAATATCGTAAATATACTCCAAATACTTGTCGAGTGCTTTTATATCAGTTATAAATATTTACTAATTGTAACCCAACAATTTAAATATAACTTTCCATATATATATATATATATATTTAATATAGAAAGACTTCGGGAGAAATCACCGGGAAGCCCTAGTTCTAGTCTTGTAGAAGCCTTTCTATATTAAATATTTATACTCTGCTTTGTCTTACTTACTGTCGTTACCCCCGATTGAGCCCGAGATAAACATATATATATATAGTAATAATAATAAATTTGGAGACTAAAATCCAAAAAGAGCTCGATAAGGATAAATATATATCAAATATATAAGAACCCTAGATCACGTATTTATTAAAATAACAGATTCTTTGCTTAAACTTTAATATCTGTTATTTTAATATATATATATATATATATATATATATATATATATATATATATATATATATATATATATATATATATACCACCACCCCACTCTAAAGGGCGTGAAACTAATAAACCTTTGTTCGTACTGCCTCTCTGTTTTGTTCCCGTTCAATTTTTTACTATATATATATATATATATATATATATATATATATATATATATATATATATATATATATATATATATATATATATATATATATATATATATATAAGAAAATGTTCGCTCTATATGGCTGAATACAATAAATATTATCTGAGGTTTTCAAATATTAATAATTGTTTCTACGTTAGGCACAAGGCCAGCAAATACCCAGTGTATTACTGGTACTTTATTTTATCGACCCCGTATGGATGAAAGGCAAAGTCGATTCGTTTGCAATTATGCAAACAAGCCTCAATTCTACTGGTTCATTCTACTGACAGGGCTAAAACATTGAGGCTTGTTTGCATAATTGCGAACGAATCGAATGTTATTATTAATATTCGAAAAACTCAGATTACATTTATTGTATTCATCCATGTAGAGCGAACATTTTCTTTTTTATTTGAATTTGGCAAAGCCGGCCATTCATCGCTCGTATACAGGAAACTGACTGGCCAGTCTGCTGATATACAAATCTGGCTGATCAATGGATCTACTAATATGTAGATCTGACTGATCAACCAGTCTGCTAATATGCAAATTAGGCCGATCAGTCAATGTGTATTTTTGAAAATAGCATATATTTTCAGTAGCTCTGACAGTTTGGCAGGTGAACAGTGAGCTGTACTGATGAAGGGTGATACCCAGAAACATTAGTGTCTGCAGTTCTGTTCACATGCCAACACACAAGAGCAAGAATGAAGGGTTCATTCTACTGACATGGCTATAAAATTGAGGCTTGTTTGCATAATTGCAAACTAATCGAATGTTATTAATATTCGAAAAACTCAGATTATATATATATATATATATATACATATATATATATATATATATATATATATATATATATATATATATTGTTATACTTTGGGAGGGTCATGTTGCCAATAAGAAACATACGCACCAGTTGCTTTCACTTCAATTTATTATATATTTATAAATTTATAAATCTACAAATCTACAAACTTATAAATTTCCGGTTGGTTGGTTGGTTCCACAACCAGATAGTTGTTTATATATAGTCATAGTCCTTTCGTCACACACTCTGTGACCTCTTCAGTGACTGGGGATTCCTTTCTTTGTTTCTGTGCCTTTCCTTTCTTCTGTCCTACGCCATTTTGTTTCTGTGTGTGTGTTGTGTGCTCAGTTTGCGCATGCGCCACATCCGGGTGTCTGTGTGTGTTTGTGTTCATTTATCTATTTGTTTATTTATTTATTTATTTATTTATTTATTTACCTTCAAGAAAATAAAGAATCATCTGTGCTCTACCAACATGCTAAGATAGAGCACAAGGGTAAATTAGAGAACATAGAAATAAAAATAGAATCCGCACACAGAAAAGATGCAATGTTTAGGCAAATTACAGAGGCAGTAAGCATAAAAGAATTACAACCAAAATTAAATAGAAAATATGAGTGGAACAGCAACATCACAACTTACAATTAAGGACAAAATGAAAACACACACACACATAGAACA
>OZ024743.1:3876057-3883557 GCA_964016885.1 Eledone cirrhosa
TGATGAGGAGATGGATGTGCCTGGTAATGGTGGGGTGCAAGTATGTTTGTGGCCTTGTGCATGCGTATATTTAAAGCAGTTGGAGAAAGAGAGGGAGAAGGATAAGAAGAAAGAGGGAGAGAGGGAGACCTTTCTTGATGGACACCCTGAGTGGTTTTGTTAGAATGTCTTGTTGTTGTTGTTGGTGGTTGTTCAGTTCCTGCTGTTGGTAATGTCGTTGGCCTTCTTCGTACTATCATTACTGCTGCTTCTGCTGGTGTTGTTGGTGCTACAGTTGCCGTTGTTGTTCGTTGTTGTTGTTTTTGTTGTGGCTGTTCTGGCCCTGGTTTTGGCAACAGGGGGGGGGGGGGGGGGGCTCTGGTTCCTTACCTTGTGTTGAGGGTAGAAATTTCCCGAGTGGCCCGTCTGCTCACAAAAATGGCAACGAGGCCTTTTCTCTTCAACACTAATGTTGAATTCTATTCCGTCTGTCAAGCAAATAAGGTCTGGGATCTTTTCTAACTTGTCTGGGTTGACGTGGAGCAGTACCTCCATACTGATCCCAGACCAGTCATCTCTTTTTGTCCTTTTCACCACGACGAGGATGTCGCTCTCCTCGAGGACCACACAAACCAGGATCTACCAGATATGTAGTTCTGGCGAGATTCCTGCAATTCTGACCTTTATGGTCATTCTTTCCAGGTACGCTGGATAGCGTATGACTATTTGTACTTTAAAACAACCCAAATTAACCAACCATTTGGAGCTGAATGAACATGTCCGTCGCAAATGAGAAACATAATAATTGTTTCTGATTTAGGCACAAGGAGGGAAAAGGTCGATCAAATCGACCCCAGTACGTAACTGGTTCTTTATTTTATCGACCCCGTAAGGATGAAAGCAAAGTTAACCTTGGCAGGATTTGTACTCAGACTGTAAAGGGCCGTAACTCTATGCTGCAAAGCATGGTGTCCGACTCTCAACCGATACTGCCAATCCACTAGCAATAATAACAATATATGAGGGTATGCCTGTGCGTATATAGCTTAATGTCTGGATCTATTCATCGACTCTTTTTATTAGCGTTGTTCTCAAAGTGCTTCATGGAATCTAAACTATAATAAAGTAAGGAGTGCGGGACTGCGTCCAGAATATATATTTTTTTATCCCGTTTGTAAAATAAGTTGGATTACTTTGAATAAATAATGAATGAATATTACATAATTTATCTACTAAATTTCGTTATTCTTCATTAAATATAAATAATTTTGTTGCCTATTTTAAGATTCACTTCTTTAAAATTTTCAAATATCAACACTTCCGGTTAGGGATCGCTTAAATAAACATTCATATATTTCCGTCAGTAATTTTCTCCTAATGCAGTTTATATATAATATCATCTTGTTTAATGTATCATGGATTACGTTACTGATTACATTAGACGGTGTAACGCTGTCTTCGTTCAATTTCTGTGTATATTGTCAATTACGATTTTATTTGATGTATCATATCTACATGTATATATACTTGCGTATAATATCAATATACACTACACATGTTAGCAGAAAACCACCCAAAGGAATAGGCCACATACCTATCAGAGGTGACATTCCCAGAGGCTGCTTTTACTATTAAAAATATAAATAAAGTTTAATCTAAATGTTATTAATCATGTTTGATTAGGAAGACATCAGCATGATAGAATAAAGTTTGTCAAGAAACACAATTGAATAGAATCCATGCAGTGGACTTGAACATCCTACTTGAGATCATTTATATTAAGAAATCTCGTCGTCTCTGGCTATCATTTTCTCATTCTCTTTCTTTTCTGTCACTATATATATATATATATATATATATATATATATATATATATATATATATATGTGTGTGTGTGTGTGTGTGTGGGCGTGTATCTAAGTGTGACAAAAACGATATACAATGCATATGAGTAAACATATCGAGACGGGACAATTGTTGTCGAGATGGAAGAGAGACAAATAAATACAAAAGAAATTGGTATGGTTGTACATTCATTTCCTTGGTGTCTATAATCCTGTACATTCATCGTTATAATCTACTTCATTTCAGCTCTATTCCATTTGATACAAGTCACTATACATATGATGAAGTCGCATTTATTATCTAAACTCCTATTCTACTGGATATCATGTCTACCGTTTGATATCAGTTTCACTTTGTAGAGGAAATTAAACGAGAAACACCGTGTATTTTCCCTTCAACGTTATTATTTATGTCCGAATGGATATATTCCTATAATTTAATGAACAGTCTCATTCATGCTGCGAATATAAACGTATCCACTAGGAATCATGTTAATGTCGTCTCAATGTTCATATAATTATAGAAGCTCGGTGTTTCCTATATATCACATTTGATTTCATATTTTAAAAACCGAGTTCGACTACAACTCGCAACGCACAGTATGCTACATTTCCACATTGTTCTCTACATCAAACGCCATACTACATTAAAATTTCTCTACTATAAATGTTAAACAATAACTAAATATATATCGTCATTACATATGTCAGTTAACCTAACGTCCACAAATGTATAGTATCTAAAAGATATAGACCTTAGTAGCTTAATTTTAACTCTGTCATTAAAGAGAGTTTAGTTGAACATAAACCATTTAAGCTGAGATCCAATATATATTGCTGAACGGAGTACAGACTGCTCACATTCAATGGACTACTGCAGAATAAATCACTTGAAGTAGAGATAAATTTAACCATGACGTTAAGCCACATTTATATTTCTCGTTAGACTAGCTGTCGTTAGTGATTGATGAGGGAAGATGCGGTGAAGAGGAAATGTAGGCAGCGTGTGTTCGTTAAGGATTAGGGCCTATGAAAGGGAATGTGCGTAATATACAGAAAGTGAACAGCAACTGAATATTGGTTAGAATATGACACAGCAGAATACGTCCAACATACAGAAAGACTGTAACGAACACACAATAACATTTGTAGTGGTAACCACAACAACATGACACATCCACACACACTGTCAAATAAACTGTTGTAGATACACTTACATGCGCGCATCCACAACCATAAGCCGTTGAACAGGTGAAGCCGCAAGTAATTACGAAGGATATAGAAAGTTTGTGACGGAAATGTATTTATTCTCATATATTCCCTATCACACCATCACTCTCTGACTTTCCCCTTACACAAATTAAATCTCTTGGCATTCATAACACTTTTCCAATCTATTCACTGTGACATCATTCTCAACTCTTCGTCGAAGATGAAGAGAACTCGAAACATTAAATTTCCGTCTTATACTAACAATAGAACTCCTATAAACTTTCACCTGGATTATTTGTTGTCACTGCAAACCTTTAAACCTTCAGCAGATTCATCGGATTCCGAACTAGAAACATTTAAAAATTGACTCTAGGAATCAAGGGAGGACAATTTTACTGAGCATTAATTAAAACATTTGAGAGTATGTAATTGGAAGCAAACCTGGAACAAGCTATCGAAACTCACAGGAGCATAACACGAAGTGCAGTATATGTTAGCAGTATATGTTAATAGACTACAGGGAGCAGGAACAATGACATTAAACAAGTAAGCTTAACTGGAATTGAGTTGTAGTCAACCTCTCCAGATTAGCACACACCATTGTAATAGTGAGTGAATTGACGGACTGATGGGGCTCAAGTGCTTGAAATGTGTTCGTGACTGACGGCTTACTTATTTACTACATTAGTGAGAACCGGGTCGGTTCGACATACAACATGAATGCATAAATATTATTACTGTTCCATTGCAATAATTCTAAGAAGCATGTATCAGTTTATAAATATTTAATATGTTATTGATTTACGTGAAAAGAATATGGTGTAATATGTGAGAAGTAGGTCTGTATTTTTATTGCTAATTCAGAAGGAAAGGCAGTGCTCATAAATACTTCGAGACTGGTGGGAGAGAAGAAGGTATATATCTTCAAACTGGATCCCTAGCCCAGATATTTGCATCAGTGTAGATTCCACTAACATCACCCAGGAGTCAGGGGTTGTTTTTGGCTTGGTAACAGATTCAGTCATAGACCCAATATCAGACCTGTCAACTCTCTTTTCCCGACGGGGAGATCTCCCACTCACTTTCAGGGTAAGGGATGTCTTCTCTTCTGAAAATGGGTAAAGCTTTCATTATGTAAAATCTCCCCATTTTTCTCATTTCTCCCCGTTTTGGGTACTCTTTTCATGATACTCCTCATTTGTGTTTTTAGAGGTTGGCAGGTCTGCAAATGTAAGCTAGTAGGTTTGTTGTTTTAATTGAATTACCACAGGCTTGTTACTGGATACATGGCTAACGATTTTTAATAGCACTCAAACACTCAACATGCCGCACATACGAATAATTACAGTACTACAGGAGGACACTATTACAAAGACAACACCAGTAAACCAAGCCCCCTTAAATTACTACGAAGAGAAATATTATTTTAAAATATTGATGTGAAAATCTGTATTGCAAAACATTTTCCTTACCTAATCAGAACAAATTTATATAATGCCACATGAGGTGAGGTGTTAATGAAATCCAGAATGAAAAATTAACAAAGAATTAACAAAAGAACTCGATATACAACCACCTACAAATGTATACAACGTACCGAGATGATGTTTCCGGTAACAATGTATAAATAGGTTGCATATGAATTACGTGGTATTCCGGTACACGTCATCTGCAACAGCTCCTTTGTAGTTGATACGGAAACCCGCAACAAATATATTGGATGCTAAAACTATAGAAAGTAAAGTGTTTTATATATTTTAGAGTAGAAAAAGGTACTCGAAATTTGTAAAATAGAACACGAATTGCATTAGGTCTGACAATAGATTAACACAAGCATATATATATATATATACATTAAAAACTCGTTGTAGCATGGCTAATTACATGTACCTTAAGCTGCATTCTTGCTTTCAGGAAGGGCGACAAATTGGGCGACGAGTTGTTAGAGCATCCGTATAAAAATGATAGTTGTTTATATATTGTCAAAGTTCTTTCGTCACACATTTTGTGACCTCATCAGTGACTGGGGATTCTTTTCTCTGTTTTTGTGCCTCTCCTTTGTTCTGTCCTACGCCATTTTGTTTCTGTGTGTGTGTTGTGTGCTCAGTCTGCGCATGCGCCACATCCGAGTGTCTGTGTGTGTTTATATTTGTTTATTTATTTGTTTATTTACATGTTACCGGTTGGTTGTTCGTTCTATGTGTGTGTGTGTTTTATTTTATGGAGTAGCGAAACAATTGTAAACGGACATTATTGGCAGTATCGGTAGAGAGTCGGACACCATGCTTTGAAGCATAAAGTTACGTCCCTCTATGATCTGAGTTCAAATCCTGCCGAGGTTAACTTTGCCTTTAATCCTTACGGGGTCGATAAAATAAAGTACCAGTAATGCACTGGCTAATTTGCTGGCCTTGTGCCAAAAGTAGAAACAATTATTATTAATATTATATATATATATATATATATATATATATATAGTCATGTAATTGCAGAGACCCATCACTATGCCCCCTTAGTAATGAATGCATGACGAAAAATGTAGTCTACAGGTGCAAGGTCACAACCCCTAACTCGGAGCACCACTACATAGGATCCACAACGACGAGCTTCAAAGATCGGTGGTATAACCATCGCCATTTCTTTAACAGAATAGATAAGAGGAAATGTACGGCCCTTTCTGAATTGATCTGGAAGCTCAAACTTGAAAAGACCCCGCACTCTCTGGTCTGGTCCGTGGTTAGAAAGGCTCCCCCAGACAGAGGCGGGTCTGGTATTTGCAACCTCTGTCTTAGTGAGACACTCGAAATACTTCATGGCGGAACCAAGCTATTAAACAGAAGGGTCGACTTATTCGGTGCCTGCAGACACCTAAGGACGGGAATTTTCCTCAAGCTATATGGATAAACCCCGGTTAAGGCCTCCCACAACGCCTCCTCCCACTGTAGGTCCCCTACACCCTGTACCAATGACCAATGGACAACAACAACCACCCATAGTTTGTGGTCCCTATGGTGGATGGTCTACCGGATCCTCTACTGGTTAGGAGTCATCAAAACCACGTTTTATTGAACCTGATTTTATATATATGTATATATATATATATATATATTATATGTATATATATATTTTATATGTGTATATATGTGTATTTTATATATATATATATATATATATATATATATATATATATATATATATATATATATATATATGTATTTTATATATATATATATATATATATATATATATATATATATGTATTTTATATATATATATATATATATATATATATATATATATATATATATATATATATATATATATGTATTTTATATATATATGTGTATGTATATTTTATATATATATATGTATTTTATATATATATATATTTTATATATGTATATATATTTTATATATATATATATATTATATATATGTATATTTTATGTATATATATATATTTTATATATATATATACTTGTGCGTACATATATATATATACACATGTATGGATTTGTGTGTGTAGATGTGTGTGTGTCTGAGGGGGTAGGTGTGAGTGTATGTACAAGTCAACCAACATAAGCCTTTTATTTCTAAATTTTCTAAACTATCTAAGTATTTGACTCTAACCATTATCTTAAGTATTACCACCCCACATTAATTCCTCAATTTGTATGTGTGGATGTGTGTGTGTGTCTGTGGAGGTGGGTGTGAGTGTAGTGCAAGCCAACCTACATAAGTCTTTTTATTTGTAAATTTTCTACTCTAACCATAATATTCAGTAGCACCACTCCACATAAATTCCTCAATTTAAGAATGACCTGTAGTATCTATTTCATACTATTAACCTTAATTGAATATATATCTGACCAAAAATGCTTTTTGTGAAAATCAGTCATATGGAACTATTGTCATCTTGCCTGACGGTTTGAACTTTACAACACCACCTGCTTCTTTGAGGTCAAATACCAACCCTACTAGCATCTACAAACTGACCAATGAGAATTTAGACTATTCCTGCTGACAGCATTAAATTATTCCTAACAAGCTCATATGTTCCAAGGCTCTGATACCATCAACATTATAAACACAGGTGGCATATCGAAGAACTGACTAACTGCCTGATGAGATCATATTTATATATATATATATATATATATATATATATATATATATATATATACATATATAGTTTAAAGAGTTAAACAAGATTCAATGTTACATCAAAGAATGAGATTTACAGTAGATTGGAAGCACTCTACAGTAAGATATTTTCCAGAGTTATTAATATTAAATTCAAGTATTAATAAAATAGATGTTCTTGTGATCAATTAAATTTTATTATACATATTTCAGAGGTACTTGAATCAAGTTCAATAGTACGTCCTCATCAGATAAAAGAAAATGATACATGACATACTCTGACATGTTAGATGGTTAAGATTTAATCAAGGTAGTGATTAAC
>OZ024743.1:3888557-3903557 GCA_964016885.1 Eledone cirrhosa
AGTGAGTTTAGCGACCTTCACGGTGGAATCTACAGAGACGACGCCCTTCTCCTAGTTAAGAACCTAAATAACCAGAGCATAGAAAGACTCCGTAAGAATATTAGAAAGACTCTCGGGAAACTAGGTCTTAGCATAACGTATGAGTATAGCACTAAAACAGTTAACTTTCTAGACGCGACGCTTAACCTAAATACGGGACTTATAAGACCTTTTCACAAGATTAATGAAAACTTAGCATACATCAACTGTAACTCAAACCACCCACTATCAATAATTAAATCCATTCCACGCAGCATATCCCTTAGGATCTCCCGCCTCTCGTCTAACCGACAAATCTTCGAAGAACATGCAGAATACTACAATACCGCATTAGACAAGGCAGGCCACTTAGATAGAGTACAATATATAGATGAAGCCTCAGTAAAGCGCACACGAACACGCATAACACAAACTCGCAAAACACGCACACACGCACTTACGCATAGAACTATAAAGTATACGGTAAATAGAAATACAACATCGAAATCAAACAAGTCACGCAGTAGAAAATATATTTGGTATAACCCCATATTTAACACCTCTATTAGTACTAACCTACCCTCTACCTTCTTTAGAATAATAAATAAGCACTTTCCAGATTCACATAGATACAGCAAAATCTTTAACACTAACTCTATTAGACTATCTTACTCCACGGCACCAAATATAGAGGCACACATTAAGATCCTTAACGCTAAAAAGATACATAACAACACCAGAACACAAATTTACAACATTAACAATACAATCACGATTGAACACAACAGAATATCTAATATACAACACCGATTAATAGGCAAACAAAACGTAACACACTTGCACAGGCATCGCAGCCCACCAATAATATCAAAGTTGCCCATGACAAGAATTGTAACTGCCACCTACCTGAAACCTGTCCATTACATAATAAATGTATGCAGTCTAACCTGGTTTACCAATGCACAGTGGAATCAGACAACCAGAAATGGTATTACATCGGAGCGACTGGGAATACATTTAAAGCCCGTTGGTATACACACCGTTACGCTATGAAACATTCCCAGCATCGTTATGTAACTGCCCTTGCAAACAAGACCTGGCAACTGAGGGAAAGTAACCATCAATACACCCTGAAGTGGAAAAAATTATCAAACGCGCCCTCATATCGGAGTGGTATGAGAAGCTGTCGATTATGCGACCTTGAGCTGTTCCAGATCTTGAGTTCGAAGAATAAGTTACTCAACAATAAAATCTAAAGATCAATTTATTGTAACCATAGACTCAAAGAGAAGTTTTCGCACTACAAGTGCAAATCGAACCCTTAACCTCTTACTACCAACTGACAAACTGCATATACTTAGACTTTATACCCTCTTGTTGTATCTAAACCCTTTTAATTACCCACAAAAACCAATACCTATATCCCCCCCTTCTCCTTCATTCCTCTTCTATTTCTTCGTTTTCTTCCTTCCCTCCCCTTTTTGGCTATCTTTTCTTTTCTTCTTTCTCCCCCTTCTTTGCTTTTATTTTTGTCATTATTATCTTTATCTTTATTTTTTATATATATATTTATCTGTTTATATCGCCCCCACCCTCTCTCTCTCTATCCATCCCTCCCACTATGATCAATTTAATTCTCCTTAACTCACTACATTCCACGACATGAAGTCTACTTACCAAAACTGATCAAAGAATCCTTCCACCTCTACCCCTCCCTCAATTTCAGTTTGTCATTCTACTTCCTACCTCTTCCCCCTTCCTCTCTATCTATACTATTCCGTTTGTCCCCTCACCTTCTGATTCCTCTCTCTCTATACTAGTAAATACAATTCCAAATAAATGCTTTTCTCTATATATTAAGAATTATTTCAAGAGTAACTTACTCACTATTTTGAAAATTTGGACTGTGAACAACAATTATAATTGAGTGGCTGCTATTTGCAGTATAGCAATATAAGGTTGCACTTACCAATGAAACGGTCGTGAATACCTGGATAAAATCCTTCTCTTAATGCTTACCTGTGTTTTCTCTTTTATACTTTATATTCCAAGATTGAACGGAATTCTTACAAACTTGTGGAGTTACCCCTAACCGTACGTTGAAACCATCCATGAAACTGGCTTTCTTAACCACGAACTTGATCACAAAAAGCAATTGTTCTGCTTCCCTAACTATATATATATATATATATATATATATATATATATATATATATATATATATATATATATATATATATATATGTATATATATATATATATATATATATGTATATATATACATATATGTATATATATATATGTATAAAAACAAATAACGAAACGAAATTTAATTTCGTTTCGTTTGTAACTCACTTTTGTATGACTGACGCTTAGTGACGCTTAAACAATTAAGTTAAAAATGTACATCCACATATGTATACTGAAATACTAGTATGCATATGAATACACACACGTATACATATGTAGATGTACCAAGTTTTTCACTGGTCACTTTACTGTGAGTGTCCAGCTATTCTGTATGTAAACACACAGACAAACCGGTTTTTTAGAGTCATACTGGTTTTTGAGGAACCACCTTTCCTCTATTCTCCAGAAAGCCAGACAAGGAATATTGAACTAGTTTCGTTGTTGTTACAACTCATCAGCAATATTTACCTATCTTCCGGCCTTTCTGGAGAGTCGTAAAAGCACATATCGTTATATGCTTTTTCTATGAAAATTAGTAGTGGGCAGACTAATTTGCATAGAGCGTGAGTACGTACCGGTTCAACGGAGACGATAAAAACAAATAACGAACCGAAATTAAATTTCGTTTCGTTTGTAACTCACTTTTGTATGACTGACGCTTAAACAATTAAGTTAAAAATGTACATCCACATATGTATACTGAAATACTAGTATGCATATGAATACACACACGTATACATATGTAGATGTACCAAGTTTTTCACTGGTCACTTTACTGTGAGTGTCCAGATATTCTGTATGTAAACACACAGACAAACCGGTTTTAGAGTCATACTGGTTTTTGAGGAAACACCTTTCCTCTATTCTCCAGAAAGCCAGACAAGGAATATTGAACTAGTTTCGTTGTTGTTACAACTCATCAGCAATATTTACCTATCTTCCGGCCTTTCTGGAGAATCGTAAAAGCACATATCGTTATATGCTTTTTCTATGAAAATTAGTAGTGGGCAGACTAATTTGCATAGAGCGTGAGTACGTACCGGTTCAACGGAGACGATAAAAACAAATAACGAAACGAAATTAAATTTCGTTTCGTTTGTAACTCACTTTTGTATGACTGACGCTTAAACAATTAAGTTAAAAATGTACATCCACATATGTATACTGAAATACTAGTATGCATATGAATACACACACGTATACATATGTAGATGTACCAAGTTTTTCACTGGTCACTTTACTGTGAGTGTCCAGCTATTCTGTATGTAAACACACAGCCAAGCGGGTTTTTAGAGTCATACTGGTTTTTGAGGAAACACCTTTCCTCTATTCTCCAGAAAGCCAGACAAGGAATATTGAACTAGTTTCGTTGTTGTTACAACTCATCAGCAATATTTACCTATCTTCCGGCCTTTCTGGAGAATCGTAAAAGCACATATCGTTATATGCTTTTTCTATGAAAATTAGTAGTGGGCAGACTAATTTGCATAGAGCGTGAGTACGTACCGGTTCAACGGAGACGATAAAAACAAATAACGAAACGAAATTAAATTTCGTTTCGTTTGTAACTCACTTTTGTATGACTGACGCTTAAACAATTAAGTTAAAAATGTACATCCACATATGTATACTGAAATACTAGTATGCATATGAATACACACACGTATACATATGTAGATGTACCAAGTTTTTCACTGGTCACTCTACTGTGAGTGTCCAGCTATTCTGTATGTAAACACACAGACAAACCGGTTTTAGAGTCATACTGGTTTTTGAGGAAACACCTTTCCTCTATTCTCCAGAAAGCCAGACAAGGAATATTGAACTAGTTTCGTTGTTGTTACAACTCATCAGCAATATTTACCTATCTTCCGGCCTTTCTGGAGAATCGTAAAAGCACATATCGTTATATGCTTTTTCTATGAAAATTAGTAGTGGGCAGACTAATTTGCATAGAGCGTGAGTACGTACCGGTTCAACGGAGACGATAAAAACAAATAACGAAACGAAATTAAATTTCGTTTCGTTTGTAACTCACTTTTGTATGACTGACGCTTAAACAATTAAGTTAAAAATGTACATCCACATATGTATACTGAAATACTAGTATGCATATGAATACACAAACGTATACATATGTAGATGTACCAAGTTTTTCACTGGTCACTTTACTGTGAGTGTCCAGCTATTCTGTATGTAAACACACAGACAAACCGGTTTTAGAGTCATACTGGTTTTTGAGGAAACACCTTTCCTCTCTTCTCCAGAAAGCCAGACAAGGAATATTGAACTAGTTTCGTTGTTGTTACAACTCATCAGCAATATTTACCTATCTTCCGGCCTTTCTGGAGAATCGTAAAAGCACATATCGTTATATGCTTTTTCTATGAAAATTAGTAGTGGGCAGACTAATTTGCATAGAGCGTGAGTACGTACCGGTTCAACGGAGACGATAAAAACAAATAACGAAACGAAATTAAATTTCGTTTCGTTTGTAACTCACTTTTGTATGACTGACGCTTAAACAATTAAGTTAAAAATGTACATCCACATATGTATACTGAAATACTAGTATGCATATGAATACACACACGTATACATATGTAGATGTACCAAGTTTTTCACTGGTCACTTTACTGTGAGTGTCCAGCTATTCTGTATGTAAACACACAGCCAAGCG
The DNA here is from genome assembly GCA_964016885.1 of Eledone cirrhosa. Lineage (NCBI taxonomy): Eukaryota > Metazoa > Mollusca > Cephalopoda > Octopoda > Eledonidae > Eledone > Eledone cirrhosa. The sequence continues at coordinate 3,893,446 of OZ024743.1, forward strand.
GGTTTTTAGAGTCATACTGGTTTTTGAGGAAACACCTTTCCTCTATTCTCCAGAAAGCCAGACAAGGAATATTGAACTAGTTTCGTTGTTGTTACAACTCATCAGCAATATTTACCTATCTTCCGGCCTTTCTGGAGAATCGTAAAAGCACATATCGTTATATGCTTTTTCTATGAAAATTAGTAGTGGGCAGACTAATTTGCATAGAGCGTGAGTACGTACCGGTTCAACGGAGACGATAAAAACAAATAACGAAACGAAATTAAATTTCGTTTCGTTTGTAACTCACTTTTGTATGACTGACGCTTAAACAATTAAGTTAAAAATGTACATCCACATATGTATACTGAAATACTAGTATGCATATGAATACACACACGTATACATATGTAGATGTACCAAGTTTTTCACTGGTCACTCTACTGTGAGTGTCCAGCTATTCTGTATGTAAACACACAGACAAACCGGTTTTAGAGTCATACTGGTTTTTGAGGAAACACCTTTCCTCTATTCTCCAGAAAGCCAGACAAGGAATATTGAACTAGTTTCGTTGTTGTTACAACTCATCAGCAATATTTACCTATCTTCCGGCCTTTCTGGAGAATCGTAAAAGCACATATCGTTATATGCTTTTTCTATGAAAATTAGTAGTGGGCAGACTAATTTGCATAGAGCGTGAGTACGTACCGGTTCAACGGAGACGATAAAAACAAATAACGAAACGAAATTAAATTTCGTTTCGTTTGTAACTCACTTTTGTATGACTGACGCTTAAACAATTAAGTTAAAAATGTACATCCACATATGTATACTGAAATACTAGTATGCATATGAATACACACACGTATACATATGTAGATGTACCAAGTTTTTCACTGGTCACTCTACTGTGAGTGTCCAGCTATTCTGTATGTAAACACACAGACAAACCGGTTTTAGAGTCATACTGGTTTTTGAGGAAACACCTTTCCTCTATTCTCCAGAAAGCCAGACAAGGAATATTGAACTAGTTTCGTTGTTGTTACAACTCATCAGCAATATTTACCTATCTTCCGGCCTTTCTGGAGAATCGTAAAAGCACATATCGTTATATGCTTTTTCTATGAAAATTAGTAGTGGGCAGACTAATTTGCATAGAGCGTGAGTACGTACCGGTTCAACGGAGACGATAAAAACAAATAACGAAACGAAATTAAATTTCGTTTCGTTTGTAACTCACTTTTGTATGACTGACGCTTAAACAATTAAGTTAAAAATGTACATCCACATATGTATACTGAAATACTAGTATGCATATGAATACACACACGTATACATATGTAGATGTACCAAGTTTTTCACTGGTCACTCTACTGTGAGTGTCCAGCTATTCTGTATGTAAACACACAGACAAACCGGTTTTAGAGTCATACTGGTTTTTGAGGAAACACCTTTCCTCTATTCTCCAGAAAGCCAGACAAGGAATATTGAACTAGTTTCGTTGTTGTTACAACTCATCAGCAATATTTACCTATCTTCCGGCCTTTCTGGAGAATCGTAAAAGCACATATCGTTATATGCTTTTTCTATGAAAATTAGTAGTGGGCAGACTAATTTGCATAGAGCGTGAGTACGTACCGGTTCAACGGAGACGATAAAAACAAATAACGAAACGAAATTAAATTTCGTTTCGTTTGTAACTCACTTTTGTATGACTGACGCTTAAACAATTAAGTTAAAAATGTACATCCACATATGTATACTGAAATACTAGTATGCATATGAATACACAAACGTATACATATGTAGATGTACCAAGTTTTTCACTGGTCACTTTACTGTGAGTGTCCAGCTATTCTGTATGTAAACACACAGACAAACCGGTTTTAGAGTCATACTGGTTTTTGAGGAAACACCTTTCCTCTCTTCTCCAGAAAGCCAGACAAGGAATATTGAACTAGTTTCGTTGTTGTTACAACTCATCAGCAATATTTACCTATCTTCCGGCCTTTCTGGAGAATCGTAAAAGCACATATCGTTATATGCTTTTTCTATGAAAATTAGTAGTGGGCAGACTAATTTGCATAGAGCGTGAGTACGTACCGGTTCAACGGAGACGATAAAAACAAATAACGAAACGAAATTAAATTTCGTTTCGTTTGTAACTCACTTTTGTATGACTGACGCTTAAACAATTAAGTTAAAAATGTACATCCACATATGTATGTATATATATATATATATGTATATATATGTATATATATATATATATATATATATATGTATATATATATATATATGTATCTATATATATATATATATATATGTGTATATATATATATGGTGGCTGCCAACTCGTTTTCGAGTACGGCCACTACTTTATAGCCATGTAGGAGGACACCTACCGATGCGCTGAACGAGTGTGACTTTTTAGTCCAGCCAGCGACTTGAAAACTCTGGTACAAACACTATACTTGTGACAATTATTGACACATAGTGCTGGGCCCATGGTACCATGTGATGACAAGTGCAGAGCTATCTCCAGATATAAAGCAATGCCTGTGCCGTGAAGCTTTTATAGTGAGCAAAGGCACTGCACAAAGCCAGTCCCACTCTCTTAACCAAGATGATATTTACCAAAAAGAAGAACAAGTCAACATCATTGGATACCATCAGGGTTTCAGGTGTTATATCAGAGTTTTCCTTCTTCTAGAATTCTGCCTTGACAAAGGCTAAGGGGTCATCTCTCCCGGTGATTTTGGATGGTCATTGACTCTTAAGAGCTCCTTTGCCCTTTGACAGGTTTTGTTTTTAGTCCTGCAGGATGTCCAAAGTCACCCTCCTCACCAAGAAACCTTGGTGGGGTTGCCAGTTTAGTCGCCAACGACCCGACCATGAGACAGGTTGTACTGGGATACATGTTACCAGTAGCACCAACTGGTGACCTGACATAATATATATATATATATATATATATATATATATACATACATATCTCCTCAACTTTCACTCACTCATTCTCTGTCACTACCTCTCCTCCTCCTCCTTCCTCCTCCTCCTTCAAGTTTGACCTGTGTGAAATTCTTTTCTCGCGCGTCCTGGTCAAGCTGGTATGGAATTTTTTTTCTCTCTCTCTCTTTCGTCTGCGACTTCACAAAACTTATGTTTACCGAATTCGTAGACCAGACCCCTTCTTCTTCTTCTTCTTCTTCTTCTTCTTCTTCTTCTTCTTCTTCTTCTTCTTCTTCTTCTTCTTCTTCTTCTTCTTCTTCTTCTTCTTCTTCTTCTTCTTCTTCTTCTTCTTCTTCTTCTTCTTCTTCTTCTTCTTCTTCTTCTTCTTCTTCCGTTAGACTTGTGCGAAATTCCTACCTTTCTCACATTTCAACCAGGTTTGATGGTCTTTTGTCTCTTGTTCACGATTTCACCGAGTTTATATTCATAGAGATCTGGGACTTGTCTATTTATTCTCACTTTCCGTTGCTTAAACCATTTTGTTTGTTACCCTAACGTCCCCTTTATTTACATGTCCCAACGACTCTTTTTAGCCGTTGTTCGCACCAACCTGAGACATATGGCCCTTAAAGCGATGAAATGCCTGGGACGGTTGGAGGGTCACTGATGAAGGACTCACTTTTTCATATGCACCACCATTTGCAACGTTATTATCATATATATATATATATATATATATATATATATATATATATATATATATATATATATATATATATATATATATATATATATATATATATGGGAATTTAGATCGATTTAATGGCAGAGACACAAAAGCAATATATATATATATATATATATATATATATATATATATATATATATATATATATATATATATATATATACATATATATATATATATATATATATGTGTGTGTGTGTATATATATATATATATATATATATATATATATATATGTGTGTGTGTATATATAATATTAAGGATACTAGTTATGTATATTTTAAACTTTTTATAGTTATGTATATTTTAAACCATAAACAGGGAAGGTCAGTAATTTATTACTACCTTATTACCAAGGATACGCATAACAACTTTGACATAACCATGGGATCTAGTGACTCGGCGCAGGTCACTGATTTGGTGGGCCTATACCTATTAAACGAAATCCATAAGGACCTACTATACCTCAACGGTGGTTTGTACCGCGATGATGCACTACTCCTTATAGACTATAACAAATTTAATATAGAAAGAACTAGGAAACTATTGCATAAGACTTTCAAAAACTATAACCTAAGTTTCACCATAGACAAAAACACTAAAAACGTTAACTTCCTTGATGCCACTTTTTACCTAGACTCTAAAATATATACACCATTCCATAAACCTAACGAAAAACTAATTTACGTAGATACCAAGTCTAACTACCCCAGATCAATATTAAACTCTATCTCAAAAGGAATATCAAATAGAATCTCTAATCTATCTTATAACGAAACCATATTTAGCAAAAACTCACAATACTATAATCAGGCATTAGCTAGATCAGGACATAATAATGAGATCGAGTTCCTACCTATAAAAACACATAGTTACAACATTATTTCTCACAATAGGAAAAATAGTAATAAGAGTAATAACCACACACACACTAATACGAAGGGTAGCAACAAACGTAACTCACACCAGAGAAGACACCAAAATACCATAAACGGAAACACCTCAACAGATATAAAAAACAAAAATAGAAGAACTAATACATTTTTCAACCCCCCTTTCAATTTAAACGTCTCTACCAACCTACCTAAGGCTTTCTTCTCACTCCTGTATAAAGACTTCCCATCTGGCCACAAGTGCCATAGTCTTATAAATAAAAACACCATTAAAATCTCCTACTCTACCACGCCTAACATAGCATACCACATAGCTAGTAGCAATAAAAGAAAGATTAATACTTACTTTCAACAAACCAAAACACAGCAGGGGGTAAACTTTCAAAACAACGTAATATCTGCAAACCCTGATATCAATAGTAATAATAGTAATAACACTAATGAAATCAATAACAATGGGAGCGACAACCTCATAGCTATAATGCAATACCTAGCAACCAGACTTCTACACAACATAATAACCGACAGGTTAGCATCCAAAATAATTGTAACTGTAGATCTAATAGAACCTGCCCTTTAGATAAAAAGTGCTTAATCAAGGACATCATCTACTCATGCACGGTCAGAACTAGCAACTCTTCTGAAACCGATATAGGCTCTACTTCGAACTGCTTCAAAACCAGATACAATTCACATCTCCATTCTTTCAAAAAACACAGTGTGGCCAACTCCACTTCACTATCTAGCTACATACATTATCTGAAAACTAGAAATATATCACATACACTTCGATGGGAAGTGATAGGTAAGGTGGCATCGTACAGACCATCTAATAAATTCTGTAACCTCTGTCTACTAGAGACCCATACTATAATCTTCTCAAACCTTAAACTCCTTAATAAAAAAATCGGATGTGTTTGCGTCGTGCCAGCACCGATTCCGGTACTCCTTCCAAAACTTTAAACCCAATATATAACAATGTCAGACTTGAACCCATCACCGCTTCTAACACCACACCTCAAGGGCATGCCTTACACCACTACACCACACTCTCTGATCCAACCTTCCCTCGACACAAATCATTCTATCTATCTATAACTTTATACCCTAGAAATATCCCCATAAACACCAACTTTTAATATAATTACTTTCAATTACTTAGAAGTATATAGTGATAGAAATATAATACAGTCTATATAAACTTTAAATACTAGATACGGCAGTGAATTATATATGCAATTGTAATTAAATGTATGGAGTAATAACATTAGATATATATATAGGATTAATTTATTAACATAAGGGATCTGTCTAACTTATGTGTAGGGTGGTGCAATGAATTATATATGAATTATATATGCATGTATAACTTGATGGATAGATTAATGACATTGTAAATGAGCGGGATGTATTGTCTACCCAAGAGATGTATTTGATTTTGTCATGCAAACAGCCATACGCTGCTCCATAACTTACCAGGGGTTATGTAGACAAAATTCTAATAGGTCCTCTGATATGTTTTGAGAGTAGACTGTATTTACAGTGAACTTTGATATAAAGATATGGCACTTTGTATGGAAAATTCAATTATAGCACTATATAATAAAGAGTCAACTTCCTATAGATACCTTTAATACATTATGATAGAGTAGACTGTATTTAGAATTGAAAATTAGATATAAATATATAACCTTTTATATAAGGGACTCAATTGAGGCACCATATAATGTATGTTAGAACAATGAATTTAGTTATGAGAATCATCTAGTTACCCCCTCTTACGCATTAACTCCCCTTAGTTACACACCTACTTCCGGGTAATAAACCACTGTAAATTCTCGTAGCAGAAATAACCTATTCTATAAATATGGATTAAATAACACTGAGCCTCAATACGCTACAATAATTTAATACATCAAACATTCAATACGGAATCATCGTAACTTATGTGATGGATGTAAAAAATGTGAAAATGGTGGTGGATGCGAAAACTATCACTTTATTTTCTTTTTCTTTTTTTTTCTTTTTCTTTTTCTTTTTCTTTTTCTTTTTCTTTTTCTTTTTCTGCACACATACTTTTTTGATCTATACAAAAAATACCCTACCACTACAACCACCATAATACTCTTGCTTACCCGCTTAAAGTGCTTGCATTACATGTAACACCTTGCCACACAATAATCGTATATAAATGAGACACACTTGCATGCTCCACGTGTAACTAACGCATACACTACCTACTAGATCTGACTATCAAACTATCCTTTTGCATTATCTGTGTTATCTGCCGAATGTATTTTAATTTTGATTTTGATTTTGAATTTGAATTGCTGTACAAATATAGTATAATATATGTCACTCCACTGTACATCAATATATATATATATGTATCTGTATGTCTCTTGCGTTGGATAGGAGGTCAATTATATGTACAAACATTGAAAAATGCTCCGAAGATCCCAAGCCTAGGTTTGGATGAAACAATTGTAAGTGAATAAATGTTTGAACATAGTTTGATTCTTGTGAATTCTATATGTATATATATATATATATATATATATAGTAATAATAATAAAATTGAAGAAGATCCCGTAAAGGGTGAAAGCAGCGATTCTTTGCTTAAACTTTAATCTGTTATTTTAATAAATATATATATATATATATAGTAATAATAATAAATTTCAAGACTTACATAAGTAAGCATTCCAACCATCCTGCCAGCATAACCAAGAACCTGGTAAGAAACGTTTCGTTGAGGCTTTCCCGTCTTTCCACCAACGAGCGTATTTTCAACGACCATTCCACTTATTACAATGAAGCTCTTGCACGAAGTGGATTTGTCGATAAGGTAGCATATACAGAGTACGAAAATAGACCTAGAAGAAATAGATCCCGTCGCATTTGTTGGTATAACCCACCATATAATATGGAGGTGGCCACACCTTTAGCTAAGATCTTTCTGTCCCTTATTACGAAGCATTTTCCCCCTACACATAAGTATAGTAAAATGTTTAATAGAAATACTATTAAAATTTCTTACTCTACGACTCCTAACCTTGCACATAACATCACAGCTTCAAATTTAGCTAAACTACCTAGCCGTAGGAAAACGTGCAACCCTGTAGTTAGTACTAACTGTAATTGTAGGAATCGGGTTGATTGCCCCCTATCCGGGAAATGCCTCTCTAGTAACATTGTCTACAAATGTAAGGTTGTAACACCCACGTCCCGTAGGGCCTACATAGGGTTAACCGCCAATAGTTTCAAGCAGCGTCTTTACACGCATACCCATTCTTTTCGTTACCCTCTAAGAAGGAATATGACGTCACTTTCAGCTTATATCTGGAGTCTAAAAGATAACCACACCCAATATAAGTTACACTGGGAGATCCTAGATAGGGCTAGATCGTATAACGGAAATAAAAGACCATGTGACCTCTGCGCCGCTGAGGCCCTGGAAATACTCTACGCCACAGACCACATCTTAAACAAAAAATCTGAGGCAATTTCGGCTTGTAAACATAAATTGCACAAAACTTTCCTGTATTACAGCCCCACGTTATACCCTAACGGATAGTACGATCTATACGTGGATATTTTACGTCTTGATGTGGGAGCTAAGTATATGTTTTGTTTATACCATTATTTATTTGCATAGCGAACGTTTCCACGAACCAAAGTATCGTCTTCCTGTCTTCCTCCGGTTGCAACGTTTTTTGAAATATCCACTTCTGCGTTTACAGATTGACTTTATTAGTTTCATAAGATCCCGTTAAGGGTGAAAGCAGCGATTCTTTGCTTAAACTTTAATCTGTTATTTTAATAAATATATATATATATATATATATATATATATATATATATATATATATATATATGTATGTATATATATATGTATGTATGTATATATATATGTATATATATATATATATATATATATATATATATATATATATATATATATATGTATATATATATATATATATATATATATATATATATATATATATATATATATACATATATACACACACACACATACACACACACACACACACACACACACACACACACACACACACACACACACACACACACACACACACATATATATATATATATATACATATATATATATATATATATATATACGCATCTAGGAAACTGTTTTAAGTCAAACACTAAACCGGAAACATTTTTTATCGATCCTAAAATAGTTAAAGACCAGGTTTGAACTGAGAGAGTAGAGAAGATGATATAAACCAACCAAATTCATTCCTCTCTTTCTATCATATAATAGCACCTCCTTCCTATTTAACTAGCTGAACACAATTTACAACTAATTGTATACAGTAGTTAATTTTCAACTCATTACATACAGGGCGGTGGATTGGCAGTATCGGTAGAGGGTTGGACGCCATGTTTGGCAGCATAGAGTTACGGCCCATTATGATCTGAGTTCAAATCCCGCCGAGGTTAACTTTGTCTTTCAGCCTTACGGGGTTGATAAAATAAAGTACCACTTTCCCTCCCTCAAAAATTCCTGGCCTTGTGTCTATATAAGAAACCATTATATACGAAGACAATAATTGTGAAACTGAAAAAATTAGCTCATCAACAACATAAAGTACATTTATAATTACACTGGTATACAAAATTGATGCGGTTATAATTGAAAATATTTGATTTCATTTGAGCAACAGATACTTGATTTTAATTCATATTATAGCTATAATATTTTAACTTTTTCACTCATAATTAAATATATTATTCTGCATTTTACTGCACCTGATGTGGATAAATGTCCACTTTATACAGAAAAAAAAATTCAATGCGTTCTATACAAACTAATTTAATTCATTATTCAGTTCATAAAAGTAAAACTTCTCTAAAAAAAATGCAACTTCCTTAGCCGGTTATCTTCATGTTTTTCTTTCCGAGACGAGTAGTTTTGAGATTAAAGCCTGAAGCGTTTTCATACAAAATATATTCATACAAATATTTTCAGTTATTGGAAGACATAGAATAATTGAAATTTATGACAGTAGAAATTAAGTCAAAACAGTTATGTGTAATAGCAGATTGTTTGTGTAGCAGAAACGGTAGTGATAGCTGAAATGCTCTTTACTCACGCACCTTATTTTCTTACTTCAAAATCTGCTGAATTAACATTTACCTTTCATATCGTCGTAGTCATTAAGTGTTAAAATAAATAAAAATCCTAACGTTTCATTTTTTTTTTTGCCCTTTACCTGAGAGAGATGAAGAGGGATACATTTGTGGCTTTAGCTGAATTCTCCTCTGGTTTGTCTTAACAATGTAATATGACTTAGCTATTAAGCTTTCTCTGAGCCTATAAACAGCAAAAGATTAATAAGTTTTCTGAAAATTAAATGTGTATTTATACATCAGTCATTCATTTCTTCGTTGTATATCGAGTTTTGTCGCCCTCATCCATGCAATTCCGAAAAGCAATACAGAATAGTTTACGTCCTTATGGGGAAAAGGGTGGTGGAATAATAAATACATTTAAACGCCGG
>OZ024743.1:3908557-3918557 GCA_964016885.1 Eledone cirrhosa
ACAAAGGTAGACGTAAGATTTTCTTATATATTTTTTATCGTTTCCTCTATATTTCCTCCTTCCCCCATCCCTTCCTAGTTTTTCCACCCCAGTCCTCCTTCTTTGTTGTCGTTCTTTTCACCTTCTCGCCCACTCCGAGGCAGCCCTTCGGTCCTCCGTAGCCGCAGTACCCCCACCCCCACCCCCATTCTATGATAGAGTTGGCCGACTCCGCTTTTTATAGCAGATGTGCTAGACCCCAGATACTTGCTTTCTTATCTGATTGCTGCCCCATTTCCGTGATTTCTAGATTGCTTAATATCTCTGCTTTAGTTTCTCGTATATCAGTATTTATTTATTTATTTTTATTTATTTATTTTTTTCGGGGGGGGGGGGGGGGGGGGATTCTGAATTAATTTTTCGTATTAATTTTTTCTTATATATCGTACGAGCATTTATGTAGTTTGCATTAGAATTTATGTATTGTAGCGGCACTCTTATATATCGTATTAGTATTCATTTTCGAGATCTGAATTAATATTTCGTATTAGTTTCGGGACCCTGAATTATTATTTCGTATTAGTTTTTTTTTAGTATTTTGGTCCCCTACTTGTTGACCTGTCATTGTAAGATAGATTAGGCCGGTACTACTAACTCATAAAATTCTTTCACTACAATCTCGTATGTAGTACCTCGCCCCACATATTAAACTTTTCTATAGTCTAATGAGAGATTTGATGATTGTGGTAGGGGAATAGTAACCAGAAATTGTGTTTTTTTATATTTTTAACATTCTTATTTTTCTATATAGATTTACTCCATATAGATCTACTTATTGTTTCGACCCCCACCTCCCCCTCTTGACCTCTTATCCTTAGGATTCTGCTGTAGTCGTCACTTTCAACGCACGACTGGGTTTCCTCCACTCCCTCTCCCACTTTCTTCTACTAGCAAGTTCAGCTACCCCTTCCTTCCACAAAATGCCATGATAGAATTATGTGTATCAACAACAAACATTTGACCTATCCTTGTGACAATCACTTTTACCATATATGGAATATTACCCCTTGAAAAGCTCAGCTATTTATTTACCAGGATAAAAATTTTCATTTAGTCCAGAATTAGCCGTCGAAACGGCTTGAGCTCAGCCGTCGGGGTCCTACTCGTTCCTATTACCCACTCTACTACCCTAAGTATTGAGTACTTTGGTGCGTTATGGTTCACCTGGTTCCGAACCACATTTCCTTCGTTATATATATATATATATATAGTGAAGGACTAATGTCCGAAATATTAAGACACGTTTCCTACTATATCAAGTGTTAAACTAATATATATCTTCATTGTACTGTGTCGTCTTTCTGGGTATTTTTCGTTTAATTGTGGCACACACACGCACACGCACACATACACATACACATACACATACACACATATATATGCATATATTGCCTCACATCTCGGAGGTTGTTTTTCGTTATTTCGTGGGCCGAAATGCGAATCTCAATAATTTATGTTTGTATTTATCTCCAGACTCTAGCTGTTGACCAGTTAATTTTCTTGATTTTTTAGTTGATTCTATTGACTGATGAATAGCTTATGTTAATTTTAACCCTTCTGTTGAGAACTCTATTCGATTGTGATGTTTTTGCATTTTTGCAAAAATATACACAACTGAATTTATTCGCCTGATATAGGGGCTGCCTCCCTTGCTGATCCTCACGTGGAGTCAGCAATAGTCAGTCCTTGTATTAACATTGAGCTAAAACCCGTTGAGAAAGTGGCTTCCTTGTTCAATCATCTTACCAGAAGCCTGACATTATTTATGCAAGCGGACGGTACTTGATTTAGGAGCCGCAGAAACCCAAATACTGGATTTTACCAACCTTCCAGGGGTCAGGGTAAATTTTCAATACCCGAATTACTTGATCGTTTTTTTTGGCTATGCGAATGCTTGTTTAACCATCGTCTCAATGTGTTTGGCGTTTAACGTTTGTTATAGCTCTGGTTCATCTGAACCATTGAGCACTTGCCTCACATCTCGGAGGTTGTTTTTCGTTATTTCGTGGGCTGAAATACGAATCTCAATAATTTATGTTTATATATATATATATATATATATACATATATATATATATATATATATATATATATATGTGTGAATGAAGTAATTCCATCGGAAAAGTCCAGGAAAAAAGAGTGCTCTATGTAGGCAACAGAGCTTAATTATTATTATTATGTAATAAACAACATAAGGCAATTATTCCATTTACCAGTGGTTTCTTAAAAGCAAAAGGTTTTGCTTTCAATCCTCAGAACGGAAAAAGCTGGTTTGTTTATTGAATTTGGACTACAAACCAAAAATCATTTTGATTTTTGGTTTTGTAGTCCAAATTCAATAAACAAACCAACTTTTTCCGTTCTGAGGATTGAAAGCAAAACCTTTGCTTTTAAGAAACCACTGGTAAATGGAATAATTGCCTTATGTTGTTTATTACATAATAATAATAATAATATATATATATATATATATATATATATATATATATATATATATATATATATATATATATATATATATATATATACATATATATATATATATATATATATGTATGCATATATATATGCATACATACATACACACACACACACACACACACACACACATATATATATATATATATATATATATATATAGTTATACTTTGGGGGGGGGGGGGTCATATTGCCAATAAGAAACACACGCATCAGTTGCTTTTACTTCAATTTATTATAAATTAAATTTCATTTATGTTTATTGCCTCTGTGATTTGTCTAAACATTGCGTCTTTTCTGTGTGTAGATTCTATTTTTATTTCTATGTTCTCTAATTTACCCTTGTGCTCTATCTTAGCATGTTGGTAGAGCACAGATGATTCTTTACTATCTTGAAGCTCTCGCCAGTGTTCATTTATCCGTTCCCCTATACTACGAGCTGTTTCACCTATGTACACTTCAAGATAGTAAAGAATCATCTGTACTCTACCAACATGCTAAAATAGAACACAAGGGTAAATTAGAGAACATAGAAATAAAAATAGAATCTACACACAGAAAAGACGCAATGTTTAGACAAATCACAGAGGCAATAAACATAAATGAACTCTAACCAAAATTAAATAGAAAACATGAATGGAACAGCAACATCACAACTTACAATTACGACAAAATAAAAACACACACACACATGGAACAAACAACCAACCAGTAACATGTAAATAAACAAATAAATAAACAAATATAAACACACACAGACACCCGGATGTAAGACATGCGCAAACTAAGCACACAACACACACAAACACAAGATAGCGTAGGACAGAACAAAGGAGAGGCACAAAAACAAAGAAAAGAATCCCCAGTCACTGAAGAGGTCACATAATGTGTGACGAAAGAACTTTGACAATATATGAACAATAGTCTGGTTGTAGAACCAACCAACCAACCGGAAATTTTTAAATTCCTAAATTTATAAATTTAATTTATAATAAATTGAAGTAAAAGCAACTGGTGCGTGTGTTTCTTATTGGCAACATGACCCCCTCCCCCCACCAAAGTATAACAATATCGGTTTCAACACACGTTTTCAGATAAAGAATCTTGCTAAACAAATTCAGAAACGAAATATATATATATAAATATATATATATATATATATATATATATATATATATATATATATATATATATATATATATATATATATATATATATATATATATATGCATATATATATGTATATATGTGTGTTTGAATGTTTATGTGTATGTGTATGTATGCGTGTACGTGTGCCACGTTTATATGCCACAATTAAACGAAAAATACCCAGAAAGAGGACACAGTACAATGAAGATATATATTAGTTTAACACTTGATATAGTAGGAAACGTGTCTTAACATTTCGGACACTAGTCCCTCACTAGAAGATTAAATGATGGATATAAGAAGTAGAGAGATTGACAAGGGTAAGAAAAGAAAAACTTCAGAGAGAAAACCCATGAGGGTTTAGTCAGCTAATTTGAGGAAGCGTGGGTCTGAATTTGTCTTGGATATAAGAAAGTTATTGAAAGGAACATAATCTTTGCGTATTTTGAGTTGACATTTGCACGTGTGCGCGCATGTGTGTGTGTAGCCAGGGGTGCATATACCTGTGCATAGCTGGGAAGTTATTGAGGTATGGTGTGCGGTGCTACTAGGAATGCGTATGTGTGCGAGTAAGTGAGCTGACCAACGCTGTAAGTGAGAGTAGGTGTACATGTGTGTGTATGTGCATATTCACACACTTGAGCGCATTTGACCTATGTATATGTACTTGTGCATACATATAGAGGATCAAGTAGAAGCAGTCGTTATGTGTTGTCGGGAAAAGAAGGTGGCGGTAAGCACATCCTTACTCAGTTACATGACGTGGCTATGGCCGTATGAGGTAGGTGAAACATCACAATGATGCTGCGACGGCATATCATCAACTAAGAAGTGTTAAGTCACTGCGTACGTGGAGAAGGATAGAATAAGGATATGGTGGTGGTGGTGGCGGTGGTGGTGTGTCGGAATAAATGTTGCAAAGCATTTATAACCATCGGAGACCTAGCTCTGGTAACAGGTCCAGTCGCATGCGCAGAAGATAGAAGCACATATGCACCTTCAAGAGAGTGCCATCAAAGGTTTTGTATCAGTGGGGTATGATGCCTGCGTACGTGCGTATGTGTACGCGTATAAGGTCGCACATATGCGTATATGCACCTAAAAGTGTTTGGAAAATACAGGTGGAATGTGGTGTGTTAGGATGACCGTGTGCGCAGGTATATATACGTAAATGATGCAGTAGTGTATGTGTGTTTATACATATTTATTTGGATGGAAGTCTACAACTTGAGTGTGGTGCGACAGATGGGTCCAATAGGGGGAT
This sequence comes from Eledone cirrhosa, assembly GCA_964016885.1. Lineage (NCBI taxonomy): Eukaryota > Metazoa > Mollusca > Cephalopoda > Octopoda > Eledonidae > Eledone > Eledone cirrhosa. Next base: position 3,913,488 of record OZ024743.1, read on the forward strand.
GGAGGAGTATGCATGTGTGTGAGTAGGAATATGAATGTTATGTTTGTGTATAGGTATACACGTGTGTTTGACAGTTTGTACGAATGTTGTGTGTGTGAGTGTGTTTCTGTGTGCGTGTGTCTGTGCGTGTGCGTGTGTGTGTGTGTGTGTGTGTGTGTGTGTGTGTGTGTGTGTGTGTGTGTGTGTGTGTAGACAGGGATAAATGGAAGTTATAGAAATAGTGGTGAAGATTATAGAAACTGTAGTGGAGAGTTGATGCCATTCGGGATGTTAGTTCCAAGTCGGAAAATCAAGTTCTGTTCAGCTCTGGAGTGAGTATTTGGGGATCCATGATGTAGAATGATATCAGAACCAGAAAGATGTTGCGTTGAATGATTGTGGGAACGGGAGTGATGGGTGTAGTTTGCCAAGACAGGTTTTCTGCGAATAGCAAGGCGCCGGCCTGTTTATCTGATGTTAATGGATAAATGCATATATGATGAGATGACGATGCGGAATCAGGCCTCGAATATTATGAGCGAACCATGAGCTGATGGATAGCGAAACAACTGTCATCTATATATATAAAACTGTGGTTGTCTGTCTGTCTATCGATTTTTGGCACACATCTCCTCTTAGAATCTCTCACGGAATTGCACTGAAATTGCTATACTTGTACATTGAGCCCTAGCAAAGACATCGGAAAAAAAAAAATTTCAAATTGACCCACCCTATGTGACGAAATCGAATATAATGTATCGATTTTTGAGCGTAAGTTATCAGTTATTTCCCTTTGTTCTGTTTACATTGAGCGTCTTACGTAAAAAATTACGCTGGCTTTCTCAGTCTTTGTTAATAAATAACCAGTGCAGTTTCTATCCCCAGCATCCTCTTTTGTTATAACATTCGGGTTATCGTTATGTTTTCTTAACTTCATAAGGCATATTGTTGGTTGAGGGAATATTAATCAAAAACACCACATGCAAGTCTGCACAGTAGACACTACAGTTTTTAAGCCAAAAAAGAAACCCTAACATTGTAACTTTATCACAGCTACTGAGCGACCCCGTTTTGCTTCATTTCCATTTAAAAGCATTTTAAAACAATATTTTTACTTGAAAACAAGTCTATTTAAAGACTACGTAAAACAAGCAAATATTTCGTCGTTAGGCGTGCAGACAGACAGTCGTGCAGACAGACAGTCGTGCAGACAGACAGTCGTGCAGAGAGGTGATATAGGCGTGCAGACAGACAGTCGTGCAGAGAGGTGATATAGGCGTGCAGACAGACATAACTGATAATTTGGTTACGCTAATGTTTTTCTCTGCGTTGCAGTGTTTACATTTTCGATCTTTGTTAATAAATAACCAGTGCAGTTTCTATCCCCAGCATCCTCTTTTGTTATAACATTCGGGTTATCGTTATGTTTTCTTAACTTCATAAGGCATATTGTTGGTTGAGGGAATATTAATCAAAAACACCACATGCAAGTCTGCACAGTAGACACTACAGTTTTTAAGCCAAGAAAGAAACTTAACATTGTAACTTTAACACAGCTACTGAGCGACCCCGAGCAACGCCAGGCTTTACTGCTAGTATACAATAAAGTTCATTTATGGTGCAACCTTCACTTCGTTCTGCTTACAGACCCCCCCACACACACACGCACACATATTTTAAAGAAATGGGGTTACTAATTTTATATATATATATATATATATCCGTATGCAGTTGACGGTGGAGAGAAATACCAAAGTACAGTTTTAATATTCATTTTATTAAGGGTAGATAGTTAATTTTGTTGCTCTGGATTTTAGCCTGTGTCACAGGGTCATCAAAAACTCACAATTTGACCTTAATAAAATGAATATATATGTATATATATATCCAAAATTAAATTAAGGTTGTCATGTCTGAGAGACATGCGCCATATTCACTGCAGAATAAGCTCAAAGATTTCAATGAATAGTTCCGAGCATTTTATATCAACTAGAAATAGTTTGACACATATATATATATATATAAAATAAACACATGAAACAATCTCAGGGAATAATTTGTAAAGTGTGTAAGCACACATAGCTAGGTAGGTAACTAATTAAAGTTTAACTAGAACTTCAAATATAGATACCTTTTAAAATGATTAATCTCCTTTGTATATATTTCTTTAAAATATGTGTGCGTGTGTGTGTTTGTGTGTATGTGTGTGTGTGTGTGTGGGGGGGGATCTGTAAGCAGAACGAAGTGAAGGTTGCACCATAATGAACTTTATTGTATATGACAGTCTATGTATATGACTTGGCAAACTACACCCATCACTCCCGTTCCCACAATCATTCAACGCAACATCTTTCTGGTTCTGATATCATTCTACATCATGGATCCCCAAATACTCACTCCAGAGCTGAACAGAACTTGATTTTCCGACTTGGAACTAACATCCCGAATGGCATCAACTCTCCACTACAGTTTCTATAATCTTCACCACTACTTCTATAACTTCCATTTATCCCTGTCTACACACACACACACACACACACACACACACACACACACACACACACACACGCACACGTACAGACACACGCACACAGAAACACACTCACACACTCACACACACAACATTCGTAGAAACTGACAAACACACAAACATAACATTCATATTCCTACTCACACACATGCATACCCCTCCCCCTATATATATATATATATATATATATATATATATATATATATATAATATAAGATCAAAAGGTGGTTAAAGGAGTTCCATGTATTTTATTATGCGCATTTCAAAAACAAACATCATCATGCAATAATATTTGTGTTTTCATCAGATAAAACAGGAGAACATGATATGAAGGCTAAAAAACACTTGTGGATAATGCAGTTTTAAATCAACATATATGTTGATTTGTTGATGATATGTTGATTTAAAACTGTTGATTTAAAACTGTTGATTTAAAACTGCACTATCCACAAGTGTTTTTTAGCCTTCATATCATGTTCTCCTGTTTTATCTGATGAAAACACAAGTATTATTGCATGATGATGTTTGTTTTTGAAATGCGCATAATAAAATACATGGAACTCCTTTAACCATCTTTTGATGTTATATTATGTATACTCCAGTCCTACAAACTGTGGAGTGCTTCTTATCCGATATCTGCATTGCTTTATTGTACTACAATAAAACTCACCTCCTACATATATATATATATATATATATATATATATATATATATATATATATATTAGAAAGTGAGGTTTTTTTTACAAAATGAAAAATAACCGAGTGAAAAGTATAAGGAAAAAAGTTTCATGTATTTTATTATGCGCATTTCAAAAACAAACATCATCATGCAATAATATTTGTGTTTTCATCAGATAAAACAGGAGAACATGATATGAAGGCTAAAAAACACTTGTGGATAGTGCAGTTTTAAATCAACATATATGTTGATTTGTTGATGATATGTTGATTTAAAACTGTTGATTTAAAACTGTTGATTTAAAACTGCACTATACACAAGTGTTTTTTAGCCTTCATATCATGTTCTCCTGTTTTATCTGATGAAAACACAAATATTATTGCATGATGATGTTTGTTTTTGAAATGCGCATAATAAAATACATGGAACTCCTTTAACCATCTTTTGATCTTATATTATGTATACTCCAGTCCTACAAACTGTAGAGTGCTTCTTATCCGATATCTGCATTGCTTTATTGTACTACAATAAAACTCACCTCCTACATATATATATATATATATATATATATATATATATATATATATATATATATATATTAGAAAGTGAGGTTTTTTTTACAAAATGAAAAATAACCGAGTGAAAGTATAACGAAAAAAGATGAAATCGAAAATGCAACTGGAGTCTTATTTAAAAAAATATATATATATTTATTTGGTTCCTTTTACCGGTTTCGCAGTTCTTCTGCTTTTCAAAAGTTGAGTTGAGATGGAGGGTCTAAAAACCACAGACCCTCCATCTCAACTCTACTTTTGAAAAGCAGTGCGAAAAGAACTGCGAAACCGGTAAAGAAACCAAATAAATATATATATATTTTTAAAAATAAGACTCCAGTTGCATTTTCGATTTCATCTTTTTTCGTTATACTTTCACTCGGTTATTTTTCATTTTGTAAAAAAAACCTCACTTTCTAATATATATATATATATATATATATATATATTATATATATATATATATATATATATATATATATATATATATTATATTTATATATATATATAATTGATCGTGCCTCGAGCTGGTCGCCAGAGAAACGATTGTAATATGTCCAATAAATTCCATTCGTCGCAACACTGATTCTCTTTTCTTTGTGATATATATATATAAGTATTGGTGCGTCAACATAGCCTTATACATATATCTGTACGTGTTGTGTACAAGAAGTTTATGAAAAATATTTGACCGCCTTCCGCTATGAAATTTTAAATGCTGTGACCACCATCACACATCCTTAGTCTCAGTAAAAATCAGGGGAAGCAACTGACAACGCTGTTTCTTTCTTGTTGGTTGTTGTCAAGTCTGAGTAAAAAATAAGCTAGAAGTTTATAAATTTCGCACATATGTATATGAGCTGATGAAGCTCATTTACATACGGAGCGGCCAGTCTTATATAAAAAAAAAATAGATTAGTATCGGTGCTCTAGCATAGCGTTATACACATGTACGTGCTTTATACATGATGTTTATAAAAAAATGTTTTCACAACATTCCGCAATGAATTTATGTACGTATGTCTGAAGAAACTCGACATGATGATGATGATTATTATAATTATGATACGTGTGTGTGTATGTGTGTGCTTGTGTGTGTGGGTGTGGGTGGGGGTTGCGGGGGGGGGGGGGTGAGTGATATGCTGAGAAGATAGTTTCTGTCTAATAGTTTCCGTGATAAGGGAACGACGAAACGAAATATAAGTGTAGATATAAAGAAATTAATATGGTAAGTGGAGGAGAACAAGATGAAGGCGTGCAGAAAGCGGAAGTAGTGAAAGTGAAACGAATGAAAAGAAAGTGTTTATGGTGAAATAGATAGCTTA
>OZ024743.1:3921057-3951057 GCA_964016885.1 Eledone cirrhosa
ATATATATGCATATACCGACATATACCTACACACACACACATATATATTCATGCGTGATGTTTGTAATATGTATGTGTGTGTATATATGTGTGTGTATGTGTGTATATCTCTCAATATCTTTGTCTCTTCCTCCTCTAGTACGCTCTGCCTGTCTATATTTCATCGTTGTCGTAACGCTTTATTTTCTCCATAATATTATAATATATTATTTCCTTCTATCAATCTGGTTTATCAGAATAATAGTCTCATACGCGCCTATGTAATTCACTCTTTCTTTGATTCCTTCTCTTTCCCTCTCTCACTATTTCTCTTTTGCTTTTTCTGTCTGTCTCCCTCTTTCTCTTTCTATCTGTCTATCCTCATATATATATATATATATATATATATATATATATATATATATATATATATATATATATATATATATAATATATATATTTATGTATATATGGGTGTGTGTGTGTGTGTTGTGTGGGTAAGGTTTACGTCTGTTTCTGTATACATTGTATATCCATCTTTCTATCTATACGATGCCATCTCTCTGATCGTTTATCTACATTTATAGTTTTCGCATCATTTTATATAAACCAAAACCTTCCTATTACGTCCGTCAGTACCTTTACGTGTGTGCCTCTTTTGTTTGTGTATGCATGCTTTTGTGATAGTATGTGTGTGTGTAATTCTTAGATTGTATAATTGAGTTTGCGTTTATATGAGTGTAGGATAATAATCCGTTTATCAGTTCGTTGTATGTATTTGTACGAATGTATTTCTATGTATTTTATGTATGGCTCTCCACCTAACTTATGTTTCTGTCTAAATTTTTCGATGTCTCCTTGTTAGTTGAAAGTGTTGTGTGTAACTATGTGTTTCTTTTAGCATATGTGTGTATCTGTGACTACTTATTAGTTAGTGTATATGTGTACATACGTTTATATGTGTGTGTGTGTCTGCTTATTAGCTTGTGCTTATTTGCTGTAAGTGTACGTGCTTATATGCAAATAAATATATGTTATTTTCATTGAACTATAAACTCGCGTGTCCGTACGTGTGCGTGTGTTTGTTTTACAATGCACACCTACCGAGTAATTAATGATTTATTTCTATTCTTCTACAAAGTCTGTACTCAAGTCCAATCTCCTTCTCACTAAGCCGTTTCCATATAGTAATGACGATCATAATTGCAACATTAAAAATAAAATATACTAGCAACAATGGTGTAATTTAAGTGCAGCGAATTGTTATTATTATTTAGCTCCACACCCAGTTCTGATCAAGCAGGCCTATGATTAGAAAAGTTCCAACCTTAATTGAATCATGTTTTCAGATGTTGTGTATTTAGGAATATATTATCTAATGCGTTGTTCCTTTTTTAAGACGACAGAGTGTTAGTGTTAGTTTGGGAATATTTATTGCTATTTCTAACTGATCGAGCTGCAGCGTAGTGGTTCCTTCACTGTTTCGAAAAGCCACGAATGTGTATAAATAATAGAACACCGGACTACCCGTTTTAGTGTATTTAGTTTCATTTAGTTATGTCCCTTCTATATCCGCAGGTAAAATTCCACGAGGGTCCACTTTACATTCCATCCTTCCTGTGACGATAGAGTAAGTAGCTATGTGCTGGAATCAATTAAAAGAGTATCATGTGGTCGATTCTGTCAGGCAGTATGAATTCTTGTGCCAATATGAAACTTAATTATCTGATTGGAGATTTGTGCTTCGGTAGAAATGGAGAATGCCAAATTAGATAACTGTACTGTTAGTATTTATTCTTCCTTTTTCAGCTCAAATTCTGCCAGGTTTGACATGGTTTTTTTTTTTTTTCTTAATAATTTTTCGAGGTTTGTTGCAGCAATCCTCTCCCAAACGACCAATATCATCATAGTTACCCGCTTTATTAAAAGTAGCAGTTAAATCTAACTTATACCAGACCCTACAGATCTATAAAGGAAAGTACAGAACGGGTAATGTGGATATAGAAATACTGTCTGAAAGAATGTATGTGATATTTATGGCTGGTAGTTGATACTACATGCTTGCCTGGGCAGTGTTTACATGGGGCTAAAGGACAACCAACAATAACATAATAAAAAAGAAAGAGCAAACAACAAATAATTAATTAATAATTCTTTATTATGACTTGAGCCAGTTCCTCTAATCTAGCGAGGATAGATTTAAGATTTAATGGAGCCCATATGCTTTCATCTTGGAAAATAGAAAATAATGCTAAGGTGCCGAACGACAGAAGTGAAGAAAAATATATAGCATTACAAACAGAAGACAGGGGGCTGGCAGAATATGCTGAAAATCTATACTTCATAGGGGTAGTTATCATATGAAACCCCTAAAGATAACCCTGTTTATCAGCGTACATAGAAAATTATAGAAAATGTCTTTAATTTTCAAACCGAGGCTTCTAATTTGAAAAGAAAACCGTAATTATATCCACATTAAATTTAACTTAAATCTTCTAGTATAGACCGTACTCTGCAAAAATATGTATTATTTATAAATATAGATTTTGCGTTTAGGTGCAAGGTCATCTGTTGATTTCTGAATGCTTATAATATTATGAGTTTACTGAGCGAACGTATTGGTATTGTTATAATCGACTAAAAACGATGAAAGAAAATAGACCATCTCTGTAGGGATTTGCATTTATTCAGAATAATGAGGCATGACAATCATTTCCATAAATCACCCTTTAAACACGTCTAATCGCAATATTGATTCCTCATTTTGGCAACACTCCATGGGTTATAATGAAAGTGTAAAGCCGATTAATGTGACAGGCGAAAATGTAAATACATTTAATAATTTGACTGCTGGAGAAAGGAAAAGAAAGGTGGTTTGAAAATTCAGATTATTATGTCTAGGGTTACTCCATTTATGCTAACTACTCCTTTGCTGTTATTATATAAATAATATTTCCAATGTTAATTTAAACGCACTGAATCATAGCAAGGAAGAGGAATTGGAAACTGAGACTTTCATGTTAATACCGTGGAGTTTGGAGGTTTAAATGAATTATGATATGTTCAACGGAGAATCGTTACCCAAGCCCGGACAAAAAGTCAGACCATTTCTTGTTTACATCATATACGCTAATCTCTCCTCCATTCCTCGACAAATAACTATCTATTCGTTTGTGTGCACACGTTTATTCAGTATATATGCGAAGGTGAATATATGTATTTGTTGTTAGTATTGTTTTTCATCTAATCAATTCATCTGTGTACTTTTCTGTTTTATTTTTACATTTACTTCAATCCATCTTTATTGATACCTATCTCATTTTCACACTGTTTTGTTTTAGTGAACACAAAACAACGAGACATACATCGTGTTAGATGTTGTTACTTATTTCCCTTTCCTATTTTCTTCTTATATTTTTACATCTTTCAACTGATATTTATATATTTAAAAATTTAAATATAAAGTGTAAAATTGTAAATGTTCGGCTTAGATCTCAAAGCCACGAGAGGGGATGTTTACAAAATGAGAGATAAATAGAGGAAAATAGAGCATATGTAAAGAAAACAATAGGTCTAAGTAGACAGAACAATCATGGTTTGATTGCTAGTTATAATATCACGCATTAGATGGAAAAAAGGAGTCTAAATTCGTTGAATTTACAGCAGTCTAATAATAACTCTCTCTCTCTCTCTCTCTTTATATATATGTATATATATATATATATATATATGCATACACACACATATACATATATATATATATATATATATATGTGTGTGTGTGTGTGTGTGTGTGAGTGTGAGTGTGTGTGAGTGTGTGTGTGTGTGTGTGTGAAAAATGCCCTGTTAAAACGTTAGTCGTATTTTTTTACTTTCGCAACAACTTGTGACATGAATTGTGTTTAAACAATAATCGAAAACATTTCTGCTACACAAGAGCTAATCTTAGCTAAGTTCTTCAGTTCACTTAAAAGTTGTAATACAGCATGTTTTGTTACAATGCCATTTAATTACATGTACGATTAATGCAGCCCTTCATTTGTTGCCAGAATATTGCGACTGTATTTTATTGAACACAGAAATAGAGCCAAGAATTAATGTCTCTAAGATTTTGGCAAAAGTATCAGCATTACGCAATCCTACATTTTTGGTATCAGCATCACACACTCCTCCGTTTTTGTAAATCATACCAATTCGATCAAATCCTAGATCTCTGCTCTGCCATAGTTATCCATAGATATATGGGAAAGTATATTTCCACGTTTCTTAATATAAACGAATTGACTTCCTTGTAATCATTATAATATTGGTATTTGTGTAAATTATAGTAGTGTATATTCTTCCAAAATCTAGAAATTTATCAATGAATGAAGATAATTCTACAATATTGAATTAGGAGAATTTCCAATTTAATTTATTTTCGATATTGCTTTAAGCATGTGATCGTGTCCCCAATGTATGATTTCTCGTTGTATCTTATTTTTGCGTTTCCAGAATCGGAAATGCGTTTGTTGGCTGTCACTAGCTTTATGGTTGATCATTGAATAACTCTACACCTTGAATTGTCTGTAAAATTTCCCTAGTGGTCCTTTAATCGTATGTAAGATCTGTGTAGTTTGACGCATTTTGCTCGATCTGTTAAACGCAAGCATGCTGCAAGGCTTCTTGCTTAGATGTTGTTTATATCATATGAATTGAAGTTTTCTCTTACATGTTTCCTTTACATTGTCCTACACACTATGGTATTTATATTAAGTTTATAGATATGCTTCGTTTTATCGGCATGGATATACATATATAGTTTTTGAAATTTTAAGAATGATAAGTGACATTTATATGTGATTTAGAAGAAATTGGTATAATGAATAAATATCGTGTTTCCCCTCGGAGTTAATCAACTTCATTTAGAATTGTTTAAAGTCCTTATAAGATTGAATTTTAGATTTCGATTTCTCGTCTGCGGATATGTTATGGGTGCCTTTGTCGAGGAAGTACGCCTTCTAATTCAGTGACCATAATGCGTATTTAAGTTTCTCTATAAGGTATATAATATAGTCTTCGGAGTTGTGATGATATTCATTGAGGGGTGTGAATTATAGGGCGCTTTTCCATTACTCATCTTTGTGATCTCTGTTCACTTTTAGTGCAGTCGGCAGTAAAATATGCATAGCTTATATAGGAAAAGTCTATCACCTGACTATACTGGACTTCAATACGAAATATATCTTATTAGAAAATGGCACTGGTACCTCAGTGTTTCACTGGATAGAAACTACGCCCCGAATGAAACGTAAAGGACGGGTATTCCCAACAGGAAAAGAAAACGTTTTATCCCAAGGAGAGAAAACACTATTGAATTGCAAACATTTGTCATTTAGCTTAAACCTTTATTCATCTTTTCGTATTTGGTTCAATGCTGTCTTCTGTTTCTCATAGAGAACATAAGAATATAATTTTCTTATCCTGATAATAAATGCTGAAACAAATAGAACAGGATCTACCAACATAAGAAATCACAGAGATCATTATCACATTTTAAAAATTCGATTTAAGTATTTCACATACACACACACACGCACAAGAACCCCAACAGATACACACATACACGCACACACACACATATGATGGAATTTAGTGCAGATGACAGGATTATGGTTTAGTAGGATGGAAGCATTGATCGAATCTTGGTTTTAGATCTTAGATCACGAAGATGGACCAGACGAAATGTTCAAACTTTTTATAACTTCCTGGCAGACAGTACTCCATTTTCCACGGGCAGCAGATAGGGCTTCAAAAGAAGTAAAAGGTATGTTCATAGATTTACGATCGTACTACAGTTTGTCTTTATATCTGAGTACTAGTCTTCCTGTATTACATGCACCATTATGAAGTTGACTCTATAGCAGTAACTTGGGTGGGCGGTCCTTGGTCACGAGTAGGACATGACCAGCCCATCAAAGTTGGGATTGCATCAAAAATGATTCAATACCACCGAATATAGAACATTCCCTAGATGCAACACTAAACCTAAACACAGGCAAAAACCACGCCTAACCTAAATCTAAATCTAACCATATATATATATATATATATATATATATATATATATATATATATATATATATATATATATATATATATATATATATATACATATATATATATATATATATATATATATATATATATATATATATATATATATATACATATATATATATATGATTTCTAATGAATGAAACAGTTCTAGTCCTGTAGAATCTCATCTATATTAAAACTATATATATATATATATATATATATATATATATATATATATATATATATATATATATATATAATTAAAAGATACAGTCATCCGGCGCAGCCTTTATCTAAAATTTGATTATCCCAACAGTCCACTACAGATGTCTTACTAATATAGTATTCGCCAAACGTATAATTATGTCTGATGACAGCGATCGTTGTTAAATGTCAGGAGCCTTAGTCTAATGGTTAATTTTCAGAACCTGTTTTCCAGACCTCAGTTGGAAACTTTTCATTGATGTCAATAATACCTTTGGAAATATCAGAAATATCACATCTTTGGATTTTGTATATCTACGAGTCGGATACATACCGCCTATTTATAGGAAATACATACATGTATTAATGATAAGTGCAGCTGTTATTAGATCCCAGTTAGGCAGGTCTGCAACCAGTTTTAATTCCTAATGTTATGCATTTCAATTAGCGTTCCCTCTCATACGCATGGCAATGATAATGAATGTATACGAAACAAAGTTACTCTTTTCGATAAATGTAAAACATTGTAACTACTACTTCTATGTATCAATATATTAATTATCATTGGTATTGCAGTTGTTGCTTACACTCATTGATTATTTGCTTGTTTACTTTCCATAGGCGTTGTCAAGGGAAGACATTGTTGTCAATAGCTGTCACCATTCATATTATTATTGGTATTGTTGTTATACAGATGATTTCATTGACGAAGAGAGCAATGTTCAACTAGTTGCACCAATAAACCAATAGCAGTTAAGTCGGCTGTTTTGTGTGAAACGAACTGATCAAATTGCTTTTGTGTGTTATACATGCACACATATCGTATATATATATATATATATATATATATATATATATATATATATATATATATATAGTGGTGGAACACTGGAAGTAATATCCGTAGTGGCAGAGCACTCAGTCCATGGGAGAGTTAGGTAGAAGTGGTTACACAACGGTTAGTTCACCATACCGAGAACAATTGTGAAACCGTTGTGTAACCACTTCTATATATATATATATACGATATGAAACAGTTCTAGTCCTGTAGAAGCTTTTCTCTCTCTCTCTCTCTCTCTCTCTCTCTCTCTCTCTCTCTCTCTCTCTCTCTCTCTCTATATATATATATATATATATATATATATATATATATAAAGAAAAAGGGATGAAATCGAAAATGCAACTGAAGTCTTATTTTTTAAAAAATATATATATTTATTTGGTTCCTTTACCGGTTTCGCAGTTCTTCTGCTTTTCAAAAGGTGAGTTGAGATGGAGGGTCTGTGGTTTTTCTCACATCTGGTTGGTCTCTAAATGTTACTTGTTTTATATGGAAAAACTGGCTCGAAAACCAGGTTTTTCGAGAAGTAATTTGATTGGTTTGTCAATAATTATAATAAATTTCGCGCCAGTTCGCGTTACAATAGTTCTTCAAATAAGAGAGGGGGGGGGGTTGTCACAGGTTGTTTTTTCATATATGAGTGTTTGAATTTCTTTTTACTTGAAAAAATGAGGCTCACGAAGGCTTTTTTTTGGTTGGTTATAAATGAAATTTGGCTGTCACGTGAACAAGTTTTCATTACATTTTTGCGCCCTTATTTGGAAAACTATTCTGTAGTCTATAGTGAATGTTATAACAATGGAGAGATAGTGGTCAAGGGAAAAGGGATTGGGAGAAATGTTCTGGTTCAGTGAATATGGCCAGCTGTCAGAGTTCAGGTGTCAGAGTTCAGATTTTCTATTGAGACTGAAGATATGTGTTTATTTGTGTGCTTGTGTGTGTGTATATGTGTGTGTGTGTGTGTGTGTGTGTATGTGTGTATTGGAAGATGATTCTATTAGTAGAGATGGGGGAGGGAGTTGTGTGTGTGTGTATATGGGTGTTATGTGTGTGTGTGCGAGTATGTTAGATAGAGAGAATATATATTTTTTGTGTGTGTGTATATATATATGTGTGTAGGAAAGTGGTTCTATTAGTAGAAATGGGGAGGGTGTTGTAGGTGTGGGGGTTTTTATGTGTGTGTATGGGTGTTATGTGTGTGGGAGTATGGTTAGCATGTTAAGATGAAGAGAATATATATATATATATATATATATATATATATATATATATATATATATATTGTGTGTGTGTATGTGTGTGTGTAGGAAAATGATTCCTTTAGTAGGAGTATTTTTGAATGAACATATTTTCCTGACTTTTTCGTGTTTGCTGTTGTATTGCCAGTGCAAACGTATGTTTAAGGTTTATTTAGTTCGGGTTTTTATTTTCTAAAGTAGGTGTTATGTGTGTGTGTGTATGTCATATTGTGGTGTTGACATAATGTATATTAAACCTTATTTAATGTTGGTCTATATTTTTGAATAAACATATTTTCCTTATTTATTCGCATTTGTTCTGTTGTATTGTTAGCGCAAAGGTAAAATGGGAAGACTTGGAATTTGGGTGTCTTATTACTTGCGCAAATGTCTAGATGTGCACTTAGTGGTATTTGTCTCGTGGTTGGATCTCGTAATTGTTGGCGATGAACTGTCATTCTGTTTCTGAGTGTGAGTTTAGTTTGTCCTATATAATCTTCATTGCATCCTTTACATTTAATGGCATAAATTAGATTTTTTGATGAGCAAGTGAAGTGATTTTTTACAGTAAAATTTTGTCCTGATTTAAATGTATACGTGTTGCCTTCAATGAGGTGAGTGCAGGTTCCACAATTAGAGCGACCACATTTTTTGATACTTGGTTGTGGGTTTGTGGTAGGTAATTTGGCATTGGTGAGTAATGTTTTCAGTGATTTTGGTTGTCTTTTGCTTTTGATTATTTTGTGTGTTTCAAGGGCTTTTTTCATTCTTGGGTTTTGTTTTAGTAGTGGGATGTTATTGTGAATAGTGTTGTAAGCTTCCGCATTTCTTGGGTTGTGTGTTGAGATATATGATAGAATATTGGACGTACCTTGAATTTGTTTCTGTTTCCGTAATTCATCAATGCCTATTGCTTTAGCCCTTTCTATTCCATTATTTATTAGTAATAGTGGGTACTCTCTCTCAAGTAGAATTTCCTTTAATTCTTGAAGTCTTTTATTTCGCGTTTCATAATTGGAGACAATTGTGCAAATTCTTCTTGCTAGGTTAAAAGGAATGTTCGTCTTCGTGTGCTTTGGATGGTTGGAGGTGAATAGCAGATATTGTTTGGAATCTGTTGGTTTGTAGTGTATGTCAGTTTCGATATTTGTGTCTTTTTTTGTGATTAAGATGTCCAGAAATGGGAGTTGATCTTGGCTGTATTCCATTGTGAATTGGATGTGGTTATTGATGCCGTTTATTAAGTTTTTGAAATCCTTCAGTTGGTCGAGTGTGTGGGACCAAAGAATGAGGCAATCATCCAAGTAGCGTTTCCAATCCTCTGATAAATATTTGTGGAAGTTCAATCCGTATTTTGATTTGGACTGTTCATATATCTGGACTTCTAAGTATGCCATGACTAAGTTGGCATAAGTTGGAGCGGCTTTTGTGCCCATCGCAGTCCCCGATATTTGCTTGTAAGTATTGCCATCGAAATCAAAAAAGTTGTTCTGTAGGATGAATTTTAATCCCTCGGTGATGAAGCTTTTTTCTATTCTGTCAGGTATCTCATTGGGATATTTCTCTAGCCAGAATCCTATTGCTTGTAGTCCGTATTGGTGTGGGATTGTTGTGTAGAGATTCACTACATCGAAAGACACAATAATAGTGTCGTTGTTGACATGTTTGGGGAGGTGGTTTAAGAGGTCCAGATCGTCTCTTACAAGGCTTGGTATGTGTTTCAGTATTGGTTTCAGTAGTATGTCTATAAAGTTGCTCAATCTGTGTGTTTCACATTGTGGGCCCGCTACAATTGGTCTTAATTTAAGGTCTGTGGGGTATTGTGTGTTCACGCAGGCTGAGGTGGATTGTTTACAGGCATCGTTGATTATTTTACATTTGTGGATCTTCGGAAGTCCGTAAAGGTTGCTGGTTTTGTATTCAAAATTTGTTAAATAATCGCGTTCCTTTTTAGTTAGGTCTTCCTGGTATCGATAAATCAGTGTGTTTAATTTGGTCATTTTTTTGATTGCTGGTAGTTTTTTACTCTTTCATAGTAATTAGCATTTTGTAAGAGAGAGAACATAGAATTTTTATATTTTTCAGCCTCCATAATGACAACAGTACTTCCCTTATCCGCTTCCTTAATTACAATGTCCGGATTGTTTTTTAGTTCATGGATAATCTCCCATTCCCTTCGACTTGTGTTGGGTTTGGGTTTAGGTTGCGGTAGTTCATGGTATGGGAAGGTAGCTATGTGGTCACAAAATTTGTCCAGAACTCTGTTTCTACCTTTTGTTGGGTTGTAGCTGCTTTTATTCCGTACAATTGATTCGTCGTTATTCTCCTTGTCAAAGAATTCCTCTGTGAGACGTAATTTTCTACAGAAGTGTGAGATATCGTCATTTATCTCGTTGGGGTTAGGATATTGTGGTGTTGGTGTGAATTTCAGACCTTTGGAGAGAATTTTTACTTGTTGGGCTGAGAGGTTTGTATTTGAAATGTTAATTATTTTCGGTTTTTCAAAATCGGTTTGTGCCACCGGGTGTCGTGAGTCCTGTAGCCTTGGTCTAAAAAATGATTTTTCTGGAATGTTTTTTCATTGGTATTATTATATCTAATGGTATTTCCCCTGTTGTTGTGTGGTCTTGTATAGAAGTTTCGGACGTATTGAGGTTCGGTGTGTTGATAGTCCGGGTTGTAGATTTGGTTCCTTTGTGTGGGTTGGGATCTATGGTTTTGGAACAGGCTCTGTGTGGGCAGGGGTCTACGGTTTTGGAATAGGTTTTGTGTGGGTTGTGATCTGCGGATCAGGTCCTGCCTTGTGTTCGGGGATCTTTGGTTTTTGTTAGTAGGGTTATAGTTTTGTCTATGGTTTCTGGGATTATCGTTATAGTTTTGCTGGGGGTATGTTGGACGTTTTGTTACTTTTTTTGTTATTTGTTGTGCATGTGGTGTGTGAGTTTTAGTTTGTTTTAAAAATGGGTTACCTGTATGTTGTTCATTTTTGAAGTCCATTTCGTAGTTGTTGAACCAGGTGGCGTTTTTTTCCCATCGCTGGAGGGATGTGAGTTCTTCATCCTCACAGTTTTCTTTCCAAAGTTTTAGGGTTTTTTTTTGTAGAGTAGGCCTTCAGAGTGCTTTGAGATTTCTGTGTCCATCTGTTGGTCGAGTGACTTGAATTTTTCTTCGTTGGAGTTGGCTCTTAATCGCAACAGTTCTATTTCTGTTTAAAATTTTTCCAATGCCATCTTTTCCCTAAGTCTTTGTTGGTTTTCTGGTTCATTCGGGATGGGTTTTATTTGGAGTTTTTTGGGGAGGATGATTGGGGTAGAGTTTAGCCACTTTTCATATATGTCTGCCTTGCCATTATTTTTTAGGAGATTCCAAAGGGCGAATTTGCGGGCTGTGAGCTTTTGAGTCCATATGTTGATTAGGGTGTTTTTCACTGAGTGGACATCTCGTAGATTGGGTTCTAACGGTTGTTCAAGCTTTTGGAGCATTGTTGTTTCAATGGTTTCGATTAGCTTAGTTAATACTGGAGTAATATTCGTCTCTTGGGTATTTTCTGTTTCTTCGTGGGGTCCTTTTTTATAGATGTGTATTTGGTCCACTTTGTTGGTCAAAATTGAGAGTTTAGAGGAAATCTCTTTGAGTTCATTTAAGATGTCCTGGTTCAGTGAGTTGTTGTTTTGTTGAGACTTTGGTGGCATTTTCGGTCTTCGTGTGGTGGGTATATATTAGAAAGTGAGGTTTTTTTTACAAAATGAAAAATAACCGAGGTGTCCTACACGAGTGGAAGTATAAAGAAAAAGGGATGAAATCGAAAATGCAACTGAAGTCTTATTTTTTTAAAAATATATATATTTATTTGGTTCCTTTACCGGTTTCGCAGTTCTTCTGCTTTTCAAAAGGTGAGTTGAGATGGAGGGTCTGTGGTTTTTCTCACATCTGGTTGGTCTCTAAATGTTACTTGTTTTATATGGAAAAACTGGCTCGAAAACCAGGTTTTTCGAGAAGTAATTTGATTGGTTTGTCAATAATTATAATAAATTTCGCGCCAGTTCGCGTTACAATAGTTCTTCAAATAAGAGAGGGGGGGGGGGGGGGTTGTCACAGGTTGTTTTTTCATATATGAGTGTTTGAATTTCTTTTTACTTGAAAAAATGAGGCCCACGAAGGCTTTTTTTGGTTGGTTATAAATGAAATTTGGCTGTCACGTGAACAAGTTTTCATTACATTTTTGCGCCCTTATTTGGAAAACTATTCTGTAGTCTATAGTGAATGTTATGACAATGGAGAGATAGTGGTCAAGGGAAAAGGGATTGGGAGAAATGTTCTGGTTCAGTGAATATGGCCAGCTGTCAGAGTTCAGGTGTCAGAGTTCAGACTTTCTATTGAGACTGAAGATATGTGTTTATTTGTGTGCTTGTGTGTGTGTATATGTGTGTGTGTGTGTGTGTGTATGTGTGTATTGGAAGATGATTCTATTAGTAGAGATGGGGGAGGGAGTTGTGTGTGTGTGTATATGGGTGTTATGTGTGTGTGTGCGAGTATGTTAGATAGAGAGAATATATATTTTTTGTGTGTGTGTATATATATATGTGTGTAGGAAAGTGGTTCTATTAGTAGAAATGGGGAGGGTGTTGTAGGTGTGGGGGTTTTTATGTGTGTGTATGGGTGTTATGTGTGTGGGAGTATGGTTAGCATGTTAAGATGAAGAGAATATATATATATATATATATATATATTGTGTGTGTGTATGTGTGTGTGTAGGAAAATGATTCCTTTAGTAGGAATATTTTTGAATGAACATATTTTCCTGACTTTTTCGTGTTTGCTGTTGTATTGCCAGTGCAAACGTATGTTTAAGGTTTATTTAGTTCACGTGACAGCCAAATTTCATTTATAACCAACCAAAAAAAAGCCTTCGTGAGCCTCATTTTTTCAAGTAAAAAGAAATTCAAACACTCATATATGAAAAAACAACCTGTGACAACCCCCCCCCCTCTCTTATTTGAAGAACTATTGTAACGCGAACTGGCGCGAAATTTATTATAATTATTGACAAACCAATCAAATTACTTCTCGAAAAACCTGGTTTTCGAGCCAGTTTTTCCATATAAAACAAGTAACATTTAGAGACCAACCAGATGTGAGAAAAACCACAGACCCTCCATCTCAACTCACCTTTTGAAAAGCAGAAGAACTGCGAAACCGGTAAAGGAACCAAATAAATATATATATTTTTAAAAAAATAAGACTTCAGTTGCATTTTCGATTTCATCCCTTTTTCTTTATACTTCCACTCGTGTAGGACACCTCGGTTATTTTTCATTTTGTAAAAAAAACCTCACTTTCTAATATATATATATATATATATATATATATATATATATATATAGAGAGAGAGAGAGAGAGAGAGAGAGAGAAAGCGAGAGAGGGGTAGAGAGAGAGATGAGTGTATGTAAATCTATCTCTCTTTCTGTGTGTGTGTGTGTGTCTGTGTGTGTGTGTGTGTGTGTGTGTGTGTGTGTGTGTGTATGTGTGTTTGAATATGTGTGAGCGTGGCGTACGGCTTTAATTATAGTTTGCGTGCAAAAATATCAAAGTCATCAATTTGAGCTTGCTTGTAAATGTATAGAGTCCAGTATGTGTGCACTTATGATTTACTAAATATAGCATTAGATTCATAACATATCTTCAAGACAATTTCCGAGTGGATATTAATCCGAGGTAAATCTACAGGGATCTTGAAGTGAAGGTCGAAAAGCCACTTTCTACCCCAATACTTGTGTTATGATGCTGTATATATATAATAGCATAGGTACTAATGTATTGATTTCTCATATTCAAACAAGCCTGAACAATTGTCAGAAGGGCATTCAGTCAATGAAATCGATAACCTTACGTTACTGGTATTATTTTATCGACCGATCATGGACTAATAAAGCCGAGCAGAATTCGATCAAACTTGAACTCATATTGAAAAGTGACGTAACTACATACATATATACCTATATATATATATATATCCACGCACAAATTAAACTTCTAGTACATCTGCGTATATAGAACACGTGTTATTAATAGTATATTCTCATAGAGACAGTACCATAAATATTTTCTTGTGTATAAATATAGGTTAGAAAATGTCTGCGCGCACAGGATTCAAGTTATTATATCGTTTTTATTTACAATTCCTTTAGATGAGTCGCTTCTCTTATGAAGATATACACACAAACACGCGCACACACAAGAACACGCACGGACATTTCATACATTTATACACACTTATGATCATCATATACACATGCATACACAGAGGTATATATGTATATATATAATGAACTAATGGACTACCTACATCTGACTTCTGTCATTTTTCATTGCTCTATGCACACACACACACACACACACACACACACACACACACACACACACACACACACACACACACACACACACACATATGGTTTTGAGTTCGGATCCAGTGTAGTGGCATTTTGACAATGACATGTGAGTAACATTGAGTAGTTGGAAACTGTTTGGAAACGCGACCAATATATTTATGTATATATATATATCTATCGTTTCTGAATTTGTTTAGCAAGATTCTTTATCTGAAAACGTGTGTTGAAACCGATATTGTTATGCTTTGGGAGGGTCATGTTGCCAATAAGAAACACACGCACGCGCTGCTTTCACTCCAATTTATTATAAATTAAATTTATGAATTTAAGAATTTATAAATTTCCGGTTGGTTGGTTGGTTCCACAACCGGGCGGTTGTTCATATATTGTCAAATTTCTTTCGTCACACATTCTGTGACCTCTTCAGTGACTGGTGATTCTTTTCTTTGTTTTGTGTCTCTCTCTCCTTTGTTTTGTCCTACGCCAACTTGTTTTTGTGTGTGTTGTGTGCTTAGTTGGCGCATGTGTTACATCCGGGTGTCTGTGTGTTTTTTTATTTGTTTATTTATTTGTTTATTTATATGTTACTGGTTGGTTGTTTGTTCTATGTGTGTGTGTGTTCATTTTGTCCTTAATTGTAAGTTGTGATGTTGCTATTGCATTCATGTTTTCTATTTAATTTTGGTTGGAGTTCATTTATGTTTATAGCCTCTGTGATTTGTCTAAACATTGTGTCTTTTCTGTGTGTAGATTCTATTTTTATTTCTATGTTCTCTAATTTACCTTTATGTTCTATTTTAGCATGTTGGTGGAGTACAGATGATTCTTTTCTATCTTGAAGCTCTCGCCAGTGTCCATTTATCCGTTCTCTTATACTACAAGCTGTCTCACCTATGTACACTATATTCTTATCTCTACATTGTCCTTCAGTACATCTTATGCTATATACTACATTTCTAGTTTTACAGTTAATATGGGGGCTTATTTTACATAGGTGAGACAGCTCGTAGTATAGGAGAACGGATAAATGAACACTGGCGAGAGCTTCAAGATAGAAAAGAATCATCTGTACTCCACCAACATGCTATAATAGAACAACTGGGTAAATTAGAAAACAGAAATAAAAATAGAATCTACACACAGAAAAGACGCAATGTTTAGACAAATCACAGAGGCAATAAACATAAATGAACTACAACCAAAATTAAATAGAAAACATGAATGGAATAGCAACATCCCAATTTACAATTAAGGACAACATGAAAACACACACACACATAGAACAAACAACCAACCAGTAACATGTAAATAAACAAATAAATAAACAAATATAAACACACACAGACACCCGGATGTAACACATGCGCAAACTAAGCAAACAATACACACAAAAACAAGATGGCGTAGGACAAAACAAAGGAGAGAGAGGCACAAAACAAAGAAAAGAATCCCCAGTCACTGAAGAGGTCACATAATGTGTGACGAAAGAACTTTGACAATATATGAACAACCGTCCGGTTTTGGAACCAACCAACCAACCAACCAGAAATTTATAAATTCTTAAATTTATAAATTTAATTTATAATAAATTGGAGTTAAAGCAACTAGTGCGTGTGTTTCTTATTGTCAACATGACCCTCCCAAAGCATAACAATATATATATATATATATATATATATATATATATATATATATAATTATATATATATATATATTATATGTATGTGTGTGTGTGTGTGTGTGTGTGTGTGTGTGTGTGTGTGTGTGTGTGTGTATGTCCCTGACTTTGTTTATTTACCGCTAAATTAGCAGTTTTTAGCAGTTTACAATAATGAGATCAACGAAATATATACGTGAGTTGATATGAGCGGCTATATCTCTTGAATGCGATGCACTAGCATAATTATGCATTCTATTTCAACCGTGTGGATATCTGACGTGTTAATTTCATATATTTAGCTTTCAAATTTCCGTATCGACCAACACCTCGTTTTCTATGAATAATCAAGCACATAGCTCCTATAATGGCTGGCTCTTAATCATGATTCTATGATATGACATTAGGCTCTTTATTTTAAAGTACTTGCTTGCGTAAAACCTTCAAACGTAACTTTTGGTAAGAATCTGTTTTAAGATGTGGTTAAAACAATGGATTAAAATAAGAAAGTTAGTTATATTACTACTCATTACAAATCCTTGATTATTTTCAAAATTATTCACAAACCAAAGGCAGTTATTTTCTTTAAAAATATGGTTGCGAAATGGTTAATATCCGAAGTGCGGACTCCGATTAAGGTCCCTTACATACAGGGCACATACATATTCCTGTGATTTCAATTTAGCATCCATACTACTTCCAATAACCTTTTTTCTCTTATATACGATCATAAATAGCTGGGCTTGCAATTGTCAAAAAGTAGCATTTTAGTATACCTCCTTAACTTTAATTCTGTATAAATAAACATTGAGCAATTTCATGACATGTGAGGCGATTTGACAGAGTCGTTAGAGCGTCGGATAGAATGCTTTGCGCTATTCGTTCCGGCTCTCTTTCCTCTGAGTTGAAATCCCGTTGAGGTCAACATTGCTTTTCATCATTTCGGGGTCGATAAAAAAGTACCAGTCCAGTGCTAGGGTCGAATCTTTCTCTTTATCTATCTCTCTTTCACTCTCAATCCTTCTATGTCAGAAATTCGATGTGATCAGGCTTAAAAATGCCTTAGAAACGCTGTATGTCACTACGGTCCCCCTACGACTCCTCCAGGAGTTAGGGAACCATACCATACCAAAACAATTTCACGACAACTCGCTCTTTCAGATTTTACAACCTCATTTCTCTATTATGATCTATACTTTGTGTTACCTGGTTATATATCTCTATCTTATTCTGTATTTTTAATCAAGATTTTGTTTAATTATCTATTTAAATTATTCACTTAAATAGTTACTCAATTGAATATTATCTTTGAAATTATCTGATTATACATTTAAATACTAGGTCCTCTTTGTTTAAATATTCATTATATACTATGCAGAACATTGGCAGAGGGCGTTGGATTGGCAGTATCGGTAGAGGGTCGGACGCCATGCTTTGAAGCATAGAGTTACCTCCCTTTATGATCTGAGTTCAAATCCCGCCGAGTTTAACTTTGCCTTTCATCTTTAAGGGGTAAATTGCCAGTAATGCACTGGGATAATTGCTGGCCTTGTACCAAAAGTAGAAATAATTATATTTAATCATTCATTTTGATATTTTTCTTTAATTTAGATATTGATCTCGTCTTTATGTTATATCTCTTTTACAAGTAAATGTAATCTGAGTTTTTCGAATATTAATAATAATATTCGATTCGTTTGCAATTATGCAAACAAGCCTCATTTTTATAGCCATGTCAGTAGAATGAACCCTCCATTCTTGCTCTTGTGTTGGCATGTGAACAGAACTGCAGACACTAATGTTTCTGGGTATCACCCTTCATCAGTACAGCTCACTGTTCACCTGCCAAACTGTCAGAGCTACTGAAAATATATGCAATTTTCAAAAATACACAGTGACTGATCGGCCTGATATGCATATTAGCAGACTGGCTGGTCAGTCAGATCTGCATAATAGCAGATCCACTGATCAGCCAGATTTGCATATCAGCAGACTGGCCAGTCAGTTCCTGTATACGAGCGATAAATGGCCGGCTTTGCCAAATTCAAATAGAAAAGAAAAAAGAATTGCAAACGAATCTTATTATTAATATTCGAAAAGCTCAGTTTAAATTTATTGTATTCAGCCATGTAGAGCGAAAATTTTCTATTTTACAAGTAATAAACAGCTATTTCTTGACACTATTTTATTAAATACATTCCATTTTCATATTCATCTTGTCTTAATTTCCAGCAAGTTACCATATGTTATATTTATTCAATGTTGTCTATTCTTCTTTATTTCTTCCCCCTGTGGTCTGGGAAATATGTTTTCTTGCTTAACACACTGAAAGTTGTGTGCTGAATGTAACTATATTTCATGTGTTAACAATCCGAATGCTTCTTTAGGTTATAACATATGAATATTTTCATCATCATTTGCTATTTAACCCAGATGAGGGCGAAAACCATACCGTCCAGTTTCCCACTTCCCTTTTTCTGAGTAGATCAGAAACACACAGATGACATTTATTGAATACATTCTCTTACTTTCGCTACTGTGTTCCGTATGTAACTAAATATTTCCTTATCTGTACGGCTAAGTTACACATACGTTTTAGATAATGGAGGAACAGTTTGATACTGCATATTTTGAGCCTTTCCAATATATGTCCATCTTTGATTGTTTTATTTTCCTAAATAGTATTACTTGTCATAGATCAGGAATGTAATAGCTATTATTTCTTTATTTACTGTAATTTTACTCATTTATCAACTATAATATCTTCTTCATCATAAAACATATATGACTTGGTATTCAAATTTGTTTTTTTGACAATTCACAGAAATAATTATCTTGAAACACTACCTTTCAACTTTTGAAACGCGACCTATTTTTGCATTAGAATAATACTAGATTTAATACACAATCAGTATATAATCTATTCAGCAGATCTGTTACAGACACACTCCAACTACTCAGCTGCCGGATACGTCGCCTACCACGCTTCATACAAAGAAACACGATGTTAAAATTCATGCATACTTTCTTTCGTATTTTTCGCAATTCGTTTCCCAAACTCCAGCCTTCATTGAGTGGATCAGTTGCCCAAAAGAGGATCAGTTACATAACAAGGGCACATTCATTCGTCCATTGTTTAATGAGTGACAGCTCAGTTGTTTATGGATGACGAGAAGGCGCATCCCAAATGTTACAGGATTTAATGTAGGTACAGCAAAAATTAGATGAGTTCAAATATGATATCTCACCAAGGAGTACATACAGTATATGAGTTAAATATAACATCTCACAAAGGACCTACAGTATATGAGTTAAATAAGGCATCTCACCAAGGACTCTATGAGTTACACACGAATGATCCATTTACTGTAAATAAACACTCATATCTCCCAGCATATGATTTGATACTATAGCTTTAAACATATGTCAATGACAGTCATCATATTTAAATTTAAAGAAATGAAATTTTAAGGTGCAGAGCCGTATTTTTGTGATTTCAAATGCAAGCTCAATTAATTTCAACAACCATCAGTGTTTATGGTTGTGCTTTTACTCTACGTATATCATGAATACGTGAGTACTGACAGTAAATAATTGACACCATGTTGTGTTGTGTTATTGAATTATTTACTTATTTATGAAACTATTTACTATATTATTAATATATTTAATTATTTAGTTACTTATTTAATTTTATATTTAATAACTCAATTATCTTTCTTTACATATGTATTCGGTTATTAATAATTATGTAATTATCATTAATAAAGAAATCATTATTTCATTATCATTAATCTAATAATATTTTTAATTAGTTTTCTTAATTACCCACACATAATGTCTTCATTTTAAATTAATTCTCTCCTAAAAATACCCCCCACAGACAAACGATATTTCCTTCACTATGTTTATGATACAGCTATCTCCCATACTACAATATTTTAAATTATTTATCTTATAATTCGTTCATTGTTTACTTTATATTGTAAGTCGCCCTTTGATTATAAACTTATAATCGTTTAATTTGCTCAATTTTCCTAATGTTATTTTGGTAAACCATGCAACATATAATCTTTTAGTTATGCAAGGTCTCATCAATGGTACAACTAAATAGTTAGCAAATGAAACGACTACAACCCTAAAAAGAATTCCTTACAAATATAGAATTTGAAAGATATTTGGCAAAGGTTATCCATTATAGCCTAGAACTGACCAATGCCTTATCATTTGAATTTGATACACGAACGTCTGTAGAAACCTGCCGAATATACACTTAAACACCAAGACAATACTTTCCAGAATACTTTTTCTTTACCACACGTAACTTCATGAATTAAAATAAATTTACATAACTACATTGTTCACATAAGTACATTGTCTTCCCCACCTCCATATATTTCGATGAAATATACCTTTGTAAATATCTTGAAAATTTTATAGTTTTCTATTTGCACAAACCTTCAGAGGCGGAATTGTCAACTCGTATATATATATAACATTTACTCTACTACCGACAGTTCAACATTCATCAGGAAATGTTGGTGGTCATCAGGTACTTAATAACACGCATTAATATCAATACGAATTATCATCACGCATAATCAACACGCATTATCATCAATACCCACTGTGGGTATTGATATTAATGCGTGTATTGACAGTATCTGTAAGGCTTTGACAGTATCTGGGTATTGACAGAATCTGTAAGGCTTTGCGGCATAGAGTTACGACATTTTAACTTCTGAGTTCAAATCCCGCCGAGGTTAGCTTTGCCTTTTATCCTTACGGGGTCGATAAAATAAAGCACTAGTTATGCACTGGGGGCAATTTAATCGATTTCCCATCCCCCAAAACTGTTGGTTTTGTGCCTAAATCAGAAACAATTATCAATACCTACTTTGAACATATATATATGAAAGTACTGCTGGAATGTTCCAGTTAAAGCCCCAATAGAATGCATTTATAACAAACCAGACATAGTGATATGGGACAGAGAAAAGAAGCCGCATCCAATAATGGAAATGGCTACTCAGCAAATGTCAATATGCTGCTAAAGATTGGCAAAAAGGAGAACAGCCATGCTGAACTAATGAGGAGCCTGCAAATACTCCGCCCTGACTATGCCTTTAGATTTGTACCTGTGATCAATGGGTCTCTGGAATATGTTACTAACTGCCTCAGTACAAATTATAGGAAATAGGGCTTCACAGAACCAGAAAGATCACGGCCAGTTAGGATGTCAACTATCTTTTTTGTAAATATATATCTATATTACTTATTTTGTTTAAAAAAAACAATAGTTAATTTGTGAAAATATTAGTTACAATAGGCCAATATATTGGTTTCTTATATAGGCACAAGGTCAGCAACTTTGGGGGAGAGGAAAGTCGATTAAATTGACCCCAGTGCGCGACTGGTACTTTATTTTATCGACCTCGTAAGGATGAAAGGCAAAGTTAATCTCGGCGGGATATGAACTCAGATCATACAGGGTCATAACTCTATGCGGCAAAGCATGGCGTCCGAGCCTCTACCGATACTGCCAATCCACCGCCCTAAAATGGGCCAATATATTGAAAATACAATCGCATATTTTTTCTTTCTGAAATGTATTTTATTTATTCTATGTGGTTGGTGGGTTCACTTTCAACTATAGTATTATGTTGTCTGATTATCTATTAGTGTTATGAAGCCTGTAATGGGTGTATGATGATTTGTTATTCAATAATATGTAATAACTATTTAGTAAGCTTTAAATGTTATGCTATTCCTGTTATTTATGAATACGTAATGTTGTAAATGAGGATTTATCGCTGGGGAGGTTGTTAAAATATTTGTTTCAATGTTTGAATTACTGCTCATGTTGAGTTTCATTTTTTCCTTTTCCTCACGTTTAGCTATTTCATTTTTATATGTCAGCTCAAGAGATATTTTGACACATCTTCGCATGCAAGTTAGCTGTGAATATTTATGTTTTTTTTACCATAATTATCTACATATTATGCACTGTCAAAATTATGATATAAATAAATTATTTCCAATTTTATATCGAACGATATTGAACAATAAAGTTACATTAATATAGTCAATTTGAATTTATAGTTAATACATTTAAAATTAAAGAGTGAAATTAAAATGTTATGTTTTATTCTAAATTTTTGAAATTTGATTTTACGTTAATAACTGGAAACTAAAATTAAAATTGAATTAAAATTACTCAAAATAAATGTTTCAACTACTGGCACAAGGCCAGAAATTTGGTTTATGTTATACATAAAACTTTACATCGAAATATATATAATGAAATAGAGATCATATAAAGTATATATCTTTCGTTTATTACTATTTTATATATATATATATATATATATATATATATATATATATATATATATATATATATATATATATATATGTATGTATATATATATGTCACATGGTTGCTAAGATGCGTCCATAGGCGGTATGCCGGTTGAGCACTCTATGCTCCTACGGAGCAGAGTAAGATAAAATGGAAAACGAAGAATCAGTGATGCATCGGAACTCAATTTATTACGTATTACAATTGTTTTCCCGGCGAACAGCTCGAGGTGCGATCTGTGTGTGGATCGAACCTGACTCTGGATTCGCAAGTTCCTCAGATACGTCTAGTGGTTTCGGAGCAAATTATCTTTCTCAGAAAGAGAATTTGCTCCGAAACCACTAGACATATCAGATGCATCGCTGATTCCTCATTTTCCATTTTATATGAAAAATAAGATTATTTTTTTTGCATTATATATATTTCAATGACATGGTTATGCAATGGGTATATCATTAACAAGTTTCCATGTGAAGACCTGTCAACTCTACCTGTCCGGCGGGGAGATCTCCCACCCACTTTGGGGTGGGTGAGAGATGTCTTCCCTTGTGAAAATGGGTATAGCTTTCATTATGTAAAATCTCCCCATTTTGCCACATTTCTCCCCGTTTTGGGGCACGTCTTTTCATGGTACTCTCCGTTTAGGTTTTTAGATTTTGGCAGGTCTGCATGTGACACCATCAGATACTCATACAATGTCGTTATACAAGTATGCAGATATGCCGCCAGTAACGTATTACCATCACGGTATGATACATCTGATGATGTGATGTCACATGGAAAATATTAATGATATAGCCATTACACAACCATGGCATTGAAATATATATAATGTAATAAAACAATTGTAAAAGTAACTCTGTCTTAACAACATTTCAGAAATTGGAAGTCCGTCACACCTAATCACCAACATTTTAGCTTGAGATACACAACTCAGTTGAAGTGCTTTTGGATTGCTTAAACTGTTTATTTTCGCGGAGTTACAGCGTAATTTCCATGGATAAGCACCTTGATTATCTGCACTATATATATATCGACAGTCGATTGACTTTCGTCAAATCCGACCGAGGAAACAATGTTTACATTGGTCTTTCCAATTGCTAATACTATCTATCGGTTGCAACTCCAGGTAGAAGGTGCAACGTGAAATAAAGTGTCTTGCCCAAGGACATAACGCATCGCCCGGTCCAGGAATCGAACTCTCAACCTCATAATTGAGGGTTCAATTCTCTTACCACTCAGCCAGTAAGGTTCTATACAAAACAGTGGATATAGAGAAAAGATGAAGTTGGAAATAACATGGAAATATACTTAAGGGTCTGTTTTTCTTTTTTTATCCTTTCTTTGATACGTCAAAGTGACATTATTGAACAAATCCCGCCGAGGTTAACTTTGCCTTTCATCCTTGCGGGGTCGATGAAATAAAGTACCAGTAATGCACTGGAATAATTGCTGGCCTTGTGCCAAAAGTAGAAATAATTATTGAAAAGATAACATTATTGAAAAAATCAAAGGGACAATTCTTTAAAAAAAAAAGTTTTATAAAGTATATAAAGTATTACTGGTCTTGATGTATTATTAAAGGTGGATAGGCAGTATCGGTAGAGGCTTGGACGCCATGCTTTGCAGCAAAGAGTTACGGCCCTTTATGGTCTGAGTTCAAATCCCGCCAAGGTTAACTTTGCCTTTCATCCTTACGGGGTCGATAAAATAAAGTACCAATAATGTACTGGGTATTTACGGGCCTTGTGCCATAAGTAGAAATAATTATTAAAATTCATCTTATCAAATGTTGAGTATTGAAATAAAAATTAAAAAGAATTAATAGGAGTTAAAAACTAAAAATTAAAGATTTAAAATTAAAATCAAATGTTGGAGTAAGTTTTCTTCCATCTTTCCTGCTCAAAATTAGGCTGGACAATGAGTTCTTGTTAATAGAGAGGTGGTAGTGAAGATAGCAGCAGCTGTGTTTCTTCACAGAACAAAGTTGTTTTTTCGAAACATCCTGTAAATATGTGTGTATATATGTGATTGTGTTAATTGACTGGTCAAGAGTTCAAAAGAGGATGGGCAACTGTAAGGTAGAGGTAAGTTCTATGGCAGTAGTAGGAGTGTAAGAGAAATTCTATTATTAGAATATGGTTTTAGGGAGTGCGTGTGTATATATATATATATATATATATATATATACACCCTCACGCACTATATATATATATGAATAAAGTTAGTCCTTCATCAGTGATCTTCCAACCATCATTGGTATTTCATCGCTTTAAAGACCATGTGAGGGTGTATATATAACAATACACACATGTGTGTGTGTTTTTCAGTCTGTCTGTCACAGTCCATGTGTGTGTGTGGGTGTGTGTGTGTGTGAGTGTGTATATATATATATATATATATATATATATACATACACACACATATATACATATGTATATATATATATATATAAATATATAATATATATATATATATACACACACACCACAAGATATTCAATTTTTAGTTTTTAACTCCTATTAATTATTCTTCATTTTTATTTCAACACTCAACATTTTATAAGATGAATTTTAATAATACATCGAAACCGGTAATACTTTATATACATTATATACATTATATACATTATATACTTTATATACTTTATATACATTATATACTTTATATACTTTATATACTTTATATAATTTATATACTTTATATACCTTATATACTTTATATACTTTATATACATTATATACTTTATATACTTTATATACCTTATATACTTTATATACTTTATATACATTATATACTTTATATACTTTATATACATTATATACTTTATATACTTTATATACCTTATATACTTTATATACTTTATATACATTATATACTTTATATACTTTACATACATTATATACATTATATACTTTATATACATTATATACTTTATATACTTTATATACATTATATACTTTATATACTTTATATAATTTATATACTTTATATACATTATATACTTTATATACTTTATATACTTTATATACTTTATAACACTTAAAAAAAGAAAGAAATGTCCCTCTCATTTTCTCAATAATGTTATCTTTTCAATAATGTCACTTTGACGAATCAAAGAAAGGATAAAAAAAGAAAATCAGACCCTTAAATCTATTTTCCGTGCTATTTCCAACTTCACCTTCTGCCCCCCTCTATCTCTCTCTCTCTCTCTCTCTCTCTCTCTCTCTCTCTCTCTCTCTCTCTCTCTCTATATATATATATATATATATATATATATCAATAAAACAATTGTTACTATCTGAAATAAAGCCCCTTGTTGTACAGCCAACCATGTTACTCTTCATTCTCTCACTATTATTACTCCATGTACAGCCAACCATGTTACTCTTCATTCTCTCACTATTATTACTCCATGTACAGCCAACCATGTTACTCTTCATTCTCTCACTATTATTACTCCATGTACAGCCAACCATGTTACTCTTCATTCTCTCACTATTATTACTCCATGTACAGCCAACCATGTTACTCTTCATT
Source organism: Eledone cirrhosa (assembly GCA_964016885.1). Lineage (NCBI taxonomy): Eukaryota > Metazoa > Mollusca > Cephalopoda > Octopoda > Eledonidae > Eledone > Eledone cirrhosa. The sequence goes on from OZ024743.1 coordinate 3,947,351, forward strand.
CTCTCACTATTATTACTCCATGTACAACCAACCATGGAAACATCTTGTTGAGTCAAACAAAGCCGTACGTTAAAACTATCCACGACGCAGAGTACTCACCACGTCTAACTGGATTACCTATGACGATAACTTGTTATCCCATATATATATGTGTGTGTGTGTGTGTGTGTGTGTGTGTGTGTGTGTGTGTGTGTGTGTGTGTGTGTGTGTGTGTGTGTGTGTGTGTGTGTGTGTGTGTGTGTGTGTGTGTGTGTGTGTGTGTGTGTGTATATAATAAAATATTATGTAGGTAGGTATGTGTGAATTTAGAACAGAAACTGCATGTAAAAACAGCCAGAAACAATAATATCGATATACATTTCTAATTTATGTTGACGTGGCACACGGTTGTTTTTGTGGAAAAGGCTATAATCAATTAAATCGACCTCGACTCTAATACCCAACAGAGTTTTCTCATTGATTTTTCTGTTCAGCTGGCGTAAGGCCTAATTTTACCAGAGAAAAACCCAGATAAATCATTTGAAGCGATACGACTATATTTTAATCGTATATTTTCAAGCTCAGGGCGATGAATGAAGTCCCTCTAAAAACAAACCGAACAATACCTGAACTTTCAACAGTAAAATATAGGAGTTGTCAGGGCCAAATTCCTAGTCCAATGTTCTAATTTATCCAATAACTTCGCAAATCTATTAACAATAGTCACATAATTAAAAAAAAAAGTATAGTTTGAGCTAATTTCCTGATTAAATAACAACGGTTTCTTCATTAGAAGTATAATATAATAATAATGAGGGATGAACGTCAGTATATCTTGACGTTCACAAGTTTTTCAATACAATTCTTGATTTCAATTTACTGAGAGAATGAATTCCCTAAACGTTTCCTGCCACACATCATTACGCTTAAATGTGCTCGTATACGACACCTAAGAAAATAAAATCACACACGGTAAACTCTAGCATATTGGTAAATTTAATCGTTGAGGAATCCAGTTCTCGACTAACATATATAGACAGTTATACGCAGATAGGTAAATGTATTTTTAGTAGCTTAGAGAACAGAATTAATTTTGCATGTTGTTTCAAGTAGAAAAGTCAAATGAATAATCTTTTTATATAAACAATTGCAAATTTCATCTAAATATTGCAATTCCACATTTTATTTCTATCCACTGAAGATATTTCAATTTTCATTCTGAGAAATATATTATTTATTATTTACATTCCTATCTATTTGCTGTCAAGGATACCCATCCAGGAGTGATTGGCATTCCATTCAATATCGTTTCTTTTTTATTGACATAAATTTGGTGTTTAAAATCTATCAGGATTTTAGAAGCAGTTTTGCTTTTCTATCTTCATTTTTATAAATCTTAATATATTAGAGTGTAACAAAATAGTGTACTATGAAGGAACAAATATAATAAAAGGATAAAGCTGAGAGAAAATTCTAACTGCTTGTCAAATGTTGTTCAGGGATTCGATTTGCAATAAGCGAGGTTCAATTAAATTATCACACAATCATATCCCGCCATAAAACTTCCTGACATGAAAAACGTGCTACTTATAGATAATTATTCATTATAACACTACAATCAACTCATAATTTTCTCTGAGTTCAACGCCGCAATTATCAAGTCATTGTTATTGTATTTCAACTGTTATCTTCACTTTGCATCGAGTGTATACAGAAAATGGGTTAATATCTTAATCTGGTACACTACACAAATCTCACATTAAACAAAACAAACGGGCTAACGTAATCTAGATGTATTTCCATTATATATATATATATATATATATATATATATATATATATATATATTATACACACACACTCACATATATATATGTATATATATGTATGTATATGAAGAAAAACGATAAAGTTTCGTTTACATGTATTTAGTTTTTTATTGTGTATCGACCTGTTACGTAGAAAATTGACAGTGACTTCGAAATTTTAGCCCGGATTCGTATATCCCATGATACAGAAATAGCTGGTTTGAAACTGAAGTATTCCATCACGTTATAAGGGTAGGAAGAACTTCTTATTCTTGGATGACATTCTCCCAAGAGCTGGTGTTTGATTACAATTTCGTTGATAATTATCAACGAAATTGTACGCAAACCCGTAAAATCAGCAGCCTTTTATTTCCAAGAAGTATAAGATTTAACCCTAGTTGAAAACTATCTAATTTGAAAGAGTGCTTCTCTCGCCTTGGCTAACAATCCTCCATTATGAATGAAAATCTGAGTTCAAATCCCGCCGAGGTTGACTTTGCCTCTCATCCTTACGGGGTCGATAAAATAAAGTACCAGTGATGCACTGGGTAATTGCTGGCCTTGTGCCTAAAGTAGAAACAATTATGAATGAAAATGTGAAAGGATGATATCATTGACAACCCTTCCACCGAAACATCTAGGGAAGGCACCAAAAACAGGACTCGTTGAAGTCTGTGAAATTAAAGCTCTCCGTAGCACGCATGAGTAGGTCCATGTCGGTTGTCATTCAATGCTACAAATATAATAACCCTAGTTTAGGAAAACAACAAAATTGCAAACATTTTCTAAAACTTCGTTAAAATTGTTTGAGAATTTAAAGGGAAGAGGAGGACACAATAATGAACAACCAGATGCATAAAGAAGCAAAGAGATTTAGAGTGATATACGAAACAAGATGATGAGTCACAATGAGGATATGTAGTGGAGAGGATCAGTAGAACATGAATTAAGACCAGGGAAACAGCAAATCATTATAATAATCATTAAAAACAAGCTAAAAAACTATTTGATTGGAAGGAACTCAGACCAGAAGGACAGCAAGATTTCTCACCGCGAGTGTGTCTCTGTGTTTGTGTAAATATGTGTGTATGTGTGTTGTGACTATGAACAAAACAAAAATGTAATTGGAATGAATAATAAACATAAATATATGTTCTTGAATAAACAGAAGCCGTGACAATGCAGTGCAATATTTCTTTAAAAAATAAATGACACTTTTTTTCCTTAGTCGATAATTCAATCTTAAAATATGATATTCCGGGAATTAGATCACAATTGAAAATAACATTTGAGTTCACATGGTTAGATGCAACACGACAGTATTTACGAGAATTTAGTTTCATCGATCGAATATCTGTCGTAATACTGTCGCAAGTGTATCAGTGAAGCGAAGTTTTCCTATTACACTTTACAATTCTTGAATCTAAGATCAGCAGGAGTCATCAAATTGCAACGGCTGAACACTTCTTGTGTGATTTTCTTTTTTTAAAAAAGAAGATATTTGAAGCATTGCAATTTTGTATTTGAATGCAAAGAATATATGTCAATTCAAATAACTATTTTAAAATAAATTATTTCGAAATACAGATAAATGATAATAGAATATTTCGTTTCACCGACTCACTACTTCTGATCTATAAATTATAGGTGGAAAAATCATTTAACCAACACATTTGACTTGGGATAGGCAGGGCTCCTTGACCCTTTAGCATTTACATAACTTTATATATACTATTTTATTTTTGTGGTAAAGATTTTACCTCATAAAATTCTCAGAGAGAACCTCGATTGATGAACCAAATTATCCTAAATTCTGTCCTGCCCCACATGGTTTAACTGGACCAAATGAACCGGTTATTTAATGCACCTCGTATCTAAAATAAATTTAATTTATTCAAAAAACAAAAAATATTTTAATTA
>OZ024743.1:3956057-3978557 GCA_964016885.1 Eledone cirrhosa
TGGAGTTCTGCTTCACTGCTTCCTAACAGGCCAATGTCATCAGCAAATCGTAGGCTGGAAATGAGTCATCTTCCATTGGAAACAGAGGTGAGGAAGTGTTGTATCTCTTGCATGATATCTTCCCCAGGAAGATGTTGAAAAACACTGGATGTCGAACATCCACTGTTGTTCAGAAGAATGTTATTCAGGAGAATTGCACCTATTAAGTTGTAATTAAGTGTGCTTTAATTACTTGAATGAGGGTGATGTCATAGTTGAATCCTATATCACCTTCTACAAACCCTCGTGGCAAACATGGTCAAGGGTTAAATCAAGAAAGATATGAGAAGTCAGATTGGTGCGACATGCGTTTCTCAGTGAGTAGTCTGATATTAAACATTTGATCTGTTGAACCTTTTGGGTCGTACATCCTGTTTGTTTTTTTGCAAGGATTTCTGCCTTCCCTTAAGTCTGTTTAGAAGAGCTTAGCTGTAATTTGCTGGAGTGGTTAATTAGGCTGATTGTTCTGTAGTTCAGGCAAAGTGTTAAGTTTCCTTTTTTGGGAAAAGGTATCGTCAGTGATTGGGTCCACTCCTTTGGCCACTGCTTTGTTTCCCATAGCTTATGACAGGTAACTGTCAATACCTTGATAGGCTTTGGCTCTCCGTGTTTTAGGAGATTTGATGGAATGTTACCAATTCCTGGGGGTATACAATCTTTGAGTATGTGTGATACTTTTTCAACTTCCTTCTGGAGAATTGGAGTATCCTCAATTTCTTTGTTCTTATTGGTGGAATTATCCAGGATGTTGATGTCATGTCTGAGTTTGTGGTTGTAAATGTCTTCGCAATATTCATCCTGTCTTTTGATGACACCGGTCTCGCCTGTGAGGCGCAAGACAGTTTTATCCTCAATGACAGTGGCGGTGTGTTGCTTTCTTTTTGTTAGCCTTTTGAGGGTTTCATGAACAGCCTTCATGTCGCTCTTTTTTATAATTCCAATTTCAATGTTTTAGCACTGGTCTGATATCCATTTCTCTTTGGCTTCCCTCATTTTCTTCCTGATCTCCCAGTTCACAGTGTTGAACTGTTAGCGTAGTGTTCTTCAAGACACGTCTTAAATCACATAGGTCAAAGTTGTCACCAGTGACCCATGGTTTATTTTTCCTTCTCTTTCTCCCCGGCACTTCTAAAGCTGTTTCATGAAGTACTTCCTTGATGTCGGTTAAAGAGATAATATCTCCTTCTAAAAGATTGAGGACAGTAAACGATCGTTTTTTTACTCTAATCCCGCTGTCCCAGCCCATTGGTCATATACACTCGGGCCTACTTTGGGATTCCAGTCTCCTAAGACGATGAGTATGTCTTTTTTAGGAGCCGCCCTGATGATTTTCTTCAGGTCCTCATATCACTCTTCAGCAGCATAATTGTGATAACAGAGTGTCGGTGCGTGGTTTTGTATGATGATAACGTTCTATAGACTTGCAGTCACATTCAAGGTGATGAGTCTACTGGATACTGGTGTACAACTGATGACTGAGTTCACTCTGGTTTTGTTAACAATGAAACTCCTTCCAGTTCGGGTTTGGTGTCATAACCGCCGCTGTACTACAGTGTGAGACCGTCATCAAATCCTGTCAACCTGACTACAACTAGCCCTAAGTTATCCCATCTATATCTGGCAAGTTCATATGTAAGTTCTTTCGTTATTTCAGAAGCATATAGAGTGCGGATAATCCATTCCCAAAGACAGTATTGTCTTTAGAACTTTTGATGGTTCTCATTGTCGGTGTCATTGTCATTATTGGCACCGTCCCAGTTGCATATTGATCACTTCCACCCTGAGGCTCTCGAATAGGGAAGAGAAGTGGTGAATGGAAAACCCCACTCTAGTCAACATAGATAAATGCTTGAACAACAGCTGTGCTGACTTACTTATCGTTCATCACACCAGATAATATGGGACCGTTGTACTCTCTCATGAAAGTATCATTGTGAATTGGCAGTATCGGTAGAGAGTTGGACGCCATGCTTTGCAGCATAGTTACGTCCCTTTACGATCTGAGTTCAAATCCCGCCGAGGTTAACTTTGCCTTTCATCCTTACGGGGTCGATAAAATAAAGTGCCAGTAATTACTGGGTAATTGCTGGCTTTGTGCCAAAAGTAGAAACAATTATTAGAACTTAGCACTTCTCACGGAAGTCAACTAGAGTATTTCGTGACGAAAAATTTCATAAAGAAATGAAGAAGGTTGACGGTCTCGTAGAGGCTCTAGGCATTGATAAAGATCAAGAGAACACTTGATTTAGGGATAATGGAAACGTTCGAGAATTTTCTGCTTTAGCGTGCTACCGGAAGTATTGCTAGTTAGAGATACATTCTAAGAGCATGGAAGCCACTTCATCATTGCTTGTCTGAGATTATAATGATAGAATTTGTTTGAAGGAAAACAGCATATGTTGCAATATATTAACTACTTCCTTATTTCAGGGTCTGGTTGGGGAGCCGATTTAGTCGCCGACTACTCAACCATGAAGCAGGTTGTACTGAGTTATATGGTACTAGTAGCAGGCAGAAGCCTGACTTGACCATTTTGTATCTTAGTCTTGTTAAGTCTCTTACTCTCCTGTCGAGAATATAATAACTCCAATGATTATGTGTAACAGGTTATTTCTGTTACCTTATACTTTTCTTTTATATTTGATTTAATAATTTAAGTATTAACGTCGTACATCTGTAATATTTTTTCCGAAACATTTATCTCATTTCTTATTGAAATTGTCTATTTCATTAATTGCTAAGTATGTGTTGGTCTGTATTTCGTTGAATTTTCTTATATCTGATACTATATGTTTGTAGTGATTTTAATTAATCTTCTTCTCTTCAATGTTGTCTTGACGCATTTTCTAACTTGGTTTCCGTATCAATTTCTCTGGTAAACAAATGTGCTGTCGGCAGAATTATTATTCTTTGTACAGTATACTTGAACATGATTGATTGATATTCCATAGGATGTGGATCTCAGTCGTGTTTGGTTAAATTTTTGTTTAAAGACAAAAAAGAGAGGAGAGAAAGAGTCTCATTGGAAGTTCCCCTTTTTATACGGGCAGAATGTGCTTATATAATTTCCAATTTTGCCTGTATCTGCACATCTGTTTGCCATATGTTCGTGACATGTTTAATACACTTGCATATTACTGGTGCAAATGACTCCAGGATTCGTTGTAAAAAGAAAGGCCTTGTATTCTGTCACTGCCGTCTCCAAATTTTTATTGTTTTATTCTACATGTTTTCCTGGGAGGTGGCAGTAGCAGGAGGTTGAGACCTTGGGTCATCTTTAAGAATCTCCCTTTCCTTCCTAAATTCAGCTGCCCACCTGGGCACTGTTGATAAAGCTGGAGTGTCATCCCCCAAAGTAGGCACTATGTCAGCATGAATGTCGTTGGGGGCTAAATCCTCTTTCTGCCAGTTCTACATAACACCATGAAGCCAAACCCTGTCCAGTTTCAAGAGAAGTCGCTGCTAGTTACTTTTAAAGTCTAAAACAATGCAATTACCGATAAGAAGAGTTGCAATTAATGCGTTAGATTTCAGAGTTCTAGCATCACTCCTTCATGGTCAGCCTATCAACTTTTCCGCCCACCCTCGTAACTAGATTAATAATTTGAAGGTTAGGATTTGATGTTTACAAATATATAATTCGTTTCAGGATCCATTTGATACTCTGCAAGGGAGCTGTTTGCTTTTTAGGCAGTTATTTATACAATGGGATAGTATTTTAGTTGAGGTGATTTAAGCTGTAGAAACACAGGTTATGGTTCTGAAGGGTTAGATGTTTGCTATTTCTCTAGATTTAGGGTTATGGTGAGGATATCCTTTATGGGCCCCATTCAATTGGTTGTTGTTTTGGGGCATTCTTTTCAGTTATAAAAGCCTCTATCAATATTCAGGTACTGGATTAGCTGTTGTCACGTGGAGCAATCGGTTTTCTGCCCATTATCGTTCCTAAACCAATTTTACTTTCTGTACTCTTAACATTGCATTAATCCTGTGCCTAAATCAGAAACTATTAATTTCTAATTCATCTTAGTTTCATGTTAAACTGTTTTTGTTTCTCCATGTTATACCAGCACCTGGATGCTGAGTACCTTTAGCTGTACTCACTAGTTTGCACGCATTCTGACCAGACCTTCGGTTACCTTTCGACATTCGAGTCTTATAATCCTTGAAAATGATTTGGGACACTAGTATTTTTCCTAACTGAGTATTTAAAAAAATGTGGTTTGCTTTTTATTGCTACTACTATATTAGCATTAAGGCTTACTGTAGTCAATGCACAGATCCTTTATCGATTCTAATTATTTAATGGGCTACATCTTTATATCATTTTCATATTCTGAATTTTCCATTCCTAAATTATTCTCAAATTCTTGTATATGTTTGATTCTGTTGTTATACTTGGCATTAATTGTACTGAGTATTGGCATTTACTTGTTTGTTTTGTACATATTATGCATTATCCATATTGTTAGCTTAAATTGTATGTAATTGGTTGCATTTCTCTGTTTGTGATTTCATTATTTATTTGATTTTCTATGTTTTCTGATATCGTCTTAAGTTTGAACTTGTATCATCTTCAAATAACTTGTCTGTAGAAATGCAAAGTTATTTTCAAATAAGTGATGTTTACATATATCAAATGTGGATAATGCAGTGTCGCCTCGTGCTTGAGGTAGAGTGTAGTTATAAAACGTGCATTTAGTATAGAAAATTGCTCATATGTTATGTTGCATGCATTTAAGAATAAAGTAAATCCAGATTCTTTAGATTTTCTACAAGTATCGGTGCATATTTCTATTAATATAGAATCTCCACGCTCCATTTCAACTGAATGATACGTATTGTTTGTCATATCTTTCGACGCAATGGGGGTTGATCTTATTTGCTGGTGGTGTGACGTGCGCCAGTTTAGTGTATATCCATGTGGTGGCAAGACAGCATTAAGACCAGTTTCTAATACATTAACTTAAAAAGCAATGTTATTATAAGTAAAAAGCTACAGACTTCCTAACACGTTTTTGCCATTTTATTCAAACCCAATTTAAGCAATTTTAATGGATATTGTCCGGAGCAGAGAAGTCATGTTATGCATCACATGAATTGAGGGAAGTTTCAGCTGGAAATATTACCTTCCTCGAATAATGGAACCGATCCGAACATTCAGATGTGTCTTCTTTCTATGCTATACTAAATAGTCAAACATCGTTGTCAAATTTAACCCTTCAGCAATGCCTTCAGAATCAGTTTTATATTAGTTAATTATTCGCTTTAATCAAGTTGTTTACATTAGTAAAAGGAATCGTATCTAACAAAGTTTATAGGCGGAACAATTACTGGGGTTAAATGTTACTAATCTGTATCGTATTACCGATGCTGTCTTGTATCGATAAGAAAAACACATAAATGAAAAGTTGCCTTTCATTCACCTTATCTACATGCAGTTCTTCAGCAGCGCTGCAATTAAGTTGTGGCAGCTTAAAAAGGGTTAATCTTCAATAGTTCAGAGTAACCTATTTTAAGTAGATACTATAGGGTTAAATCCCGGGATATTGAAAATTTGAAGTGTTGTTCGTTTTGAGTGCTGAATTCAAAATATTCTATGGCTTTTGATAGAAGTATTCAATACACCGCTCTGATATGAAAATCTCTCGTGACTGCGCCAATGGCAAATGCAAATTCTAAATTAAATTGATAAGGTGATCATCATTTTAATATTGTATCGGAATTAGGCATTCGCTTATAATGATATAATTTGTTTGAAGGAAAACGGCATATGTTGTAATATATTAACCATTACATTATTTCAACCTTGGTAATATGAGACATTACGATAAAGGGATATACAAATACACTAATGTTGAGGACTTTCAAGTGATTCAATCAGAGAGGGGAATTCTTTAAAGATAATCATTTCACTTTCCCGCAAACGAATTACTTTTCTTTAAGATTATCTCATTCATATTTGTGAGTGTCATAAACTTTTCACCTAAAGCAATTCCCCAAACTTTCTTTGATTCTTTTATGAAGTATATACTTGTAATACTACTCCCCATACACTTAACAATACTCTTAACAATAAGTTTGCCATTTAATTAAACATATTTCTGTACGTATTTCAATCCATTCGATCGATGACTCTACTGTCGAAGATGCTTCACAACACAGAACTGACGCGCTAGCACGAATATAATATATTAAAAACAACACTTCACTAAACCATGAAAATAGAATTCATCATATATGGTTCAAGCATCTTTTCAGTCATCAAATTTTCAACTCAGTAGCTTATGTCTCCTACACTTGTTAAAATTACATACTTCGACCCTGCAAATCATACACATCTCAAAACTATTAATAGACCAATTGTAAACATTTCTTATCGAACACTCTCAAACTTATAACATTTTTATCCAACAAAATTTCAATTAAACTAGGCCATTTCCAGTCTTTTTTTCCAACCATCCAGCTGTATTCAAGAATCAGCACACCTCTTCTTCCATAAATCAACACAAAAAGAATTACTTACTGAACTAAAGTTAACTGCAGCACAGTCTCTATATCATACATTGGATTAACAGCAAACTCACTCATTTTGATATCGCGTTATTCGAATGTGTCTGGAATGTGAAATAGAATGAGAAATATAACGTTAAATAGAAAATTATTTGTTTCACTAATCTTCATTTCCTCTCTTATATTCCTTGTTAACTTTGGACATCCGAAGAGCTAGAAATATTACTTATTGATGAATCTCTTCTTAACCATCTCTTCAGAATGTATCTTTGCATGGTTTCTGGAGAGGTTTTAGGTAATATAAACACTTAAAGAGTATTCCATACATCTTCAAAAATTTAGATTCTCCTTTCATTTATTCCTTAAGTATACTTTCCACTTAAAGAATTGTTATTGCTAATTCTAACCATTACCGAATTTCTCAATAGATTTCTAGCCGAATCATTAATTACGTGAATGTTCATTAAATATAACAAATTTCGTTACTCGCCCCCATTTCAAATCCTCCCTGTGTGCTGTTAATTACCTCGTTCCACTCCACGAGTCTCTCACGTTTCTCCTTTCTCGTGTCCTCCACATTCCTTTCATGTATAATGAGAAATTTTCGAGGGGCTTTTCCATATAATATTTGAAAATTCGAGATAATCCTTAAGCAATTGTAGTACTGATACATAACATTTCGCAATGAATTACTATGATAATCTAATTCTTTTTTTTTTACTCAGTCCTGCCTGTATTAACATAGAAAACATGTTTCCTAAAGTACATATTTGTGTCACTGTGTGTGTGTGATTGTGCGATGAAGGGTGTGTTGCATTGGCTAACAAAATGGCATTTTTACTATCATGAAATTTAGTAATCCTCCGTAGAAATGGGGCCTTGATCCACACATACACAGTCGTGTGTAATCAGAGATATTTCCAACCTGGAGTTGAAATTAGTGACTATCACGTTAGACACACACTGAAACACATATACCCCTCCCCACACAACCACTCCACACACATTATACTAGTGAATTTACATCGATATACAATAAATACAATACATTGTAAATCTGGCGTTAACATACCAAAAACCGTGTTTGTGTGTAGTCTTCAGGAAACAAAATTATGTATGTTTCCTTTAGGAACAGTAAAGGCTTCATGTTTGGAATAAGGTACAACGGGTACGGTACAAAAACTGGACAACGGTTAAACTGAAACTGGCGGTCGGCTGTATAAAAAATAATTCCTACGTTACATTTGCTGGTAGTATATTCAAGCAAGCTAGAGGTATACCAATAAGCAGGAATCCTAGTTCGTCCCTGGCGGCTTTATATTTATCCCCATGTTCGTTGGCTTGTCTAATAAGGTTAAATAAAATGAGGATAGGCCTGATTATGTAGCTGGATGGGAATTTCGAAGACTAGCTCCACAAAATCTATCCGAGGAGTTCAGAGGTCAAAAGCAATGCTTGCGACGTTAACAGGGTCAATTCTTTAGACGTCGATAGTGACGAAAGTTTACAATAAGACTAGGTATTTTAGTTTTACGGTGTATTTGATACCCTTCACCTCCAGCTGTATACTCATGTTAATGGGTTACAATATTAAGATACAGTAGGTTAAGTGACCAGGTAATGTGTTTTGTTATGCAAAAGATTAGGAGCTTATTGGTATTATGACTGGACATTGATTTGAATGATAGGTGAGTTTTGTATTTCCATTGCAGTAGCATTGCAAGTTAGGGTCGGTGGCACACGTATCTATAAATAACAATGTATTTCACCTTATATGATTTCAGCTTACTTTCAAATGGCAGACTTGACTGGTGTTCTTGGAACTTATGGGTGAGGGTGCATGTGTGATTCGGCCTCACTTCGCTCGTTTTGCTGGCATAACTGGTGTACCGAGCTCTTTGAACTTTGCGGTGAGGCTGGGGTTCTGATTGATAAGCATGCTCACCCTTGAAAAGCATGCTTTGAAATATGAAATAGCTTTTAAATGGTAATTTCGGGCCGATATTCTTCAACTCTATGGGTGGGAGTGTGGATTTCGGCTTCCTTTCGTTTTGCGGGCTTTACTGACTGACCAGGTTTCTTTGTATCTTGTGTTGGGAGTACGGTCTCAGTTGGCAGGCATGATTCTGTCGAAGTGGATGAACACGAGGTGCTTCGGCTAGATAAAACGTTTTTAGACAAGACTCCATCTGGTTTTTTTTTATATAAAATTTAGTGTTATTTACGAATTCTCATACATATATATTATGGCGGTTTGAAGTATGCCTATGTGGTAGTTTGATATTGTATATTTATGTAATATTTATCTGTTTGGATTAATTGCATTTATTTCGATAATAATTATTTTCACTGAAATATAGCTCGATAACTTTATCTAGTGTTGTATAAACTGTGGCATTTCCTGGTGCAAACGTTCTTTAGTATTTTGTTTGCCTCGGTCGGCTTTAGGATTTATCAGTCTGTTGTTACGTTGATACTGAATTGCTCCGATTAGTGGTTCTTCTTTGATCCTATTTCATGGCAACACGCCGGTAGTTTATTCGGGATTTAGAATTTCTTCCGGTGGCTCAATTTGGTGGTTCATTTTTGACTGGTTAAAATAGTCTTAAAGAACATGTAAGACACCAGAACGGAAGAAATGGGCTCATATGCTCTGTTACGTGCCTAGTCAAAAGTACAGCGAAAGCTTCTAATTCAACTCTAATATTTAGAAAGTGATTGAAATATATATATATCTAAAATAAACATATGAAACAATGATAGGGAATAATTTGTAAAAGTGTGTAAGCACACATAGCTTGGTAGGTAGCTAATTAAAGTTTAACTAGAACTTTAAATATAGATACCTTATAAATTGATTAATCTTCCTCGTATATATTTCATTAAAGAAATATATTTCACCATCAATCGATCAGTAAACCTCAGTAGCCAAATCCCGCATTTTCAACAAGGGAGAAGATCTAACTATCTGTGTTTACACAGCAAATTCAAATCTGCGAATGACTAGCAGCATGTGTTGCATTTTTTAAAAATACACACATCGTACCAGCTTCATCCCAGTCCAGTGGCGTGAATAGGGTTATCGACAACTAGAAATAGCAGCTGAGTCCTTTCAACTGAGTTAGCTCTACAATTAAGGGGCCGTATATATATCCAAAATTAAATTAAAAGTTAGAGAGACATGCGCCATATCCACTGTAGAATATGCTCCAAGATTCCAATGAATAGATCCGAGCATTTTATATCAACTAGAAATTGATTGACATATATATAAATCTAAAATAAATATATGAAACAATCACAGGGAATAAGATGTATGTGATAATAACATTTTCTTTCCTCCCAACTTAAACCTTTCTACATTTACATGCTAACTCCGTTGTGTACATATTTCAACCATAATGTTTTACTTAGTCGAAAGACACCTGAATATTTTCCTGTACACTCATTGTTTTGTTATTGTCTCACATGCATCTACTTCTTCTGGAAGATATAGAATTCAATTCTCAGTAGCGGCCACTCACCACTATTTTTCGTCCTTATGGATATTTTACCTGACTTTCATGTTATTATTAACAACATTCGGCTGTTTTAAGAGCTATTTCTCTTGTTTGAGTTTCCCATTTTTCTATGAACTACGCATATATATATATATATATATATATATATATATATATATATATATATATATATATATATATATGTATATATATAAGGAAAAAAGGTGAAATCGAAAATGCAACTGGAGTCTTTTTTTAAAAAATATATATTCATTTGGTTCCTTTACCAGTTTCGCAGTTCTTGTGCTTTTCAAAAGTAGAACCGAGATGGAGGGTTTGTGGTTTTTCTCACACACACACACACACACACACACACACACACACAGACACACACACACACACACACACACACACACACACACACACATATATATATATATATATATATATATATATATATGTGTGTGTGTGTGTGTGTGTATATATATTTCTACTACCATTTTAAAGGGTCCGTCGAGCTGCCAATTATAGAGTCGGGTAAGATCGATACAGATCGAACCTTGAGCTGATCAGTGGCGAAACGCGCGTCACCTACCAATAAATGTAATGAAGGAGTAACCAATCGTCCTTGTTGTCCTTTCAATATATATACTTCGTTTTTGAATGAGTTTTGCAACATTCCTTATCTGAAGACGTGTGTTGAAACAGATGTTGTTATATTTTGGGAAGGTCATGTTGCCAATAAAACACACGCACCAGTTGATTAACATTTCAATTTATTATAAATTTCCGGTTGGCTGGTTCAATAACCGGATGGTTTATATATTGTCAAACTCTTTCGTGACACGAAATAACACGGGGAAAGCACGTGAATGTTTAGTCAACATTTTCGGTCGTTGTATAATGGTTAATATTGCTTCTGAAGATATACAATACGTAATAATTGTTTCTAGTTTAGGCACAAGGCCAGCAAATACCCAGTACATTACTGGTACTTTATTTTATCGACCCCGTAAGGATGAAAGGCAAAGTTAACCTCGGCGAGATTTGAACTCAGACTGCAAAGGGATACTTTATATTCATTATATTTTCCCTCTTTTACTAAATTGCAATAATATAAACAGTAGTTGAATAAGATGTATTGAATTGCTTATATTTGTATAGCTATTAAATGCTTTAAGAAATCTACTGTTGTCTCATCTTGTTATATATATATATATATATATATATATATATATATAGAGAGAGAGAGAGAGAGAGAGAGAGAGAGAAGAATAGATAGAGAGATAGATAGATACTTACATAGTTCATGTTCAATAGCTTGTGCACTATTACTTAAGATACCGTTATAGATCAGAAAATGATTAATAACTCTCAAAGACAAATAAGAAGTTAATCAACAAATCGTCTCGTAGTAGATTAATTTTCATTTAAAGAAAATTATCTATTTTCCAAATGTCACTGATGTTTGATTATATTTCAATAAATACAGAATAATAAACAGTGATAACGAAACAAAACGTCGAAAGTTCATTCATTGGCAAAATATACAAATTAATGAAAATTATGTATCGCTATTAGTTATCGTATTAATCATTGAAACTAAGATGATGGAATTTATATAGCTTGTTTGTAGTATGAACTAAAGTTAAGGATCATGGCTAGTAGCTTTCAGTGCTTCTGGAATTATGTAAAGATACGTCTAGTAAAAGAAGATGATAGACTCTTCCATTGGTATAGAGACACTGGAACGCTACAAAAGACAGCAAAAATTGTAATGCGATTACAATGGGTGTTTCTTACGTGAATGTGTAAAGGTATTTTGCAAGAGGTCTCTAGACGTTTGCTAGCAGGTAATCATACATTGTGTTTTAAACGCTACGTGCTTGTTGTTGTTGGTTTTTGTTTAGCTCAAGTTCAAATCTGATTGAACAGACTTTATGATGAACAACTGACATGATCATTCCATTTTTCGAGGAACATAGGACTACATTACTCAATTTTTAAAATGGTTGTGTCAAATATGGAGGAATTGGCTATTATGTTTAGAACGTTGAGCAAAATGACAGAAGCATCACCACTGACTCGACAATTTAATGTGACATTATATATATGATTCATTGACACGAAAAGAAACAGTTAGTTGAGGCAACGCTTTGAGTAGGTGTAGTTTATTTCATCTCATGGGAATGCTTGGAAGACCGTATGAAGTGAAATGCCATCGGAATTGATATTGCTTAGCTTATGAAAACAATTGTTATTGAAAATGTTTGCTTCTATCTCACGAAGAGATGATTATCAAACAACAAAATATCCATTTATACAAAATAATCTATATATATTTTATAACGTACCTAAACAAAAAACGTTTTCCAATACACATTAGTACAACTTTAGATGTATGAATAGAAAGTATTATAATAATATCAGGATGGTCAGAAATTAATGCTCTAAGATTCTATATCTCGGTTCAGAATAAATTTTATTGGACCTTTTCTATTGGCCGGTACTGGGCACAGTATTCCTCTGTTGTTACTGGTTTCACCAGGAATCAGAAAGCCTTAGTGGATTAATCTGACTGTGGACGACTAAACAGTCTGAAAGCTCTATTGTTGCTCACGTTCAGGACTATAAATGTACCGTACGGTTCCAGAAACATCGTCCATATTCATGCTCCAGGCCTTATAAAACAGCACTGCTATTCTGCTTCAATTTCAGACTGACTAAATGATGTGTAGATCTCAAAGTTGTAAAATGTGGATGCTAGTGCGCATGTATCAACATTCCTAATCTCGCTGCGATCAATACGTAATTATTTGAGGTAGTTAAGCAAGTGCTCTTGCCTCCAGGGTAATTCTAAGTTACATGCATTTATACATCTTATCCTATAGCAGCTGTGCTGGCAAGAAAGAGGGGATGGAGAGAAAACCTCTAGGTGCCATTAGAGATCAGGTGTTTTGGTTTTAATGGCCACTTGGGGTTCCTCTGGGAAACTGTTTAGGCGTTAACTGGCTAATTTGACATTAGGGTTATCAGTGTCATATGAGAAATTTGACTTCATTGTTTTGTATGTCTGTATGTTGATTTTTAGTTTAAAGGTTTGTCCTATGAAAAACATTCATTCTTGATAGTGTCTCTCACTAGCACAAAGTTTGATGCTGGTGTGTTTGTTGTGTTTTTCAGCTGGTTTTGTTATTACGTGTGTTTTCTCTTCGCTATCTTAGTGGTGGTGGCGGATGAATTGGTACTGTTGTTGTTGTTGCTGGAGGTGGTGTTGTTTTGATGCTTATCGTTCACTCATATATCACCTGTAATTGAACATGAAGACCAGCTTTGAAGTCAAGTAAAGATCTGCCTTGATGACCTATAAACATATAAGTTGCCTAAACATGCAGTCAGATTAATTGCTGTTTGGATGAAGATTTTTGAGGATGTTAATATATGTAATCTAACCAGTGAGAGCTACTGATAAATTCCAGAGAATACCCAGGGAAAATGCGACGAAATTTTACAGCCATAGTAAAATAGAAAATCTATTTATTATTATTTATATCAACGTTAAATATTTCTACTCTCTATGCAACATTGCTTATCCTTTGTCTTCTTAAATGATTTAAACAATAGGGAGTCCAATAATGAACAAACCAGCAGATGATTCATGATTTATGGCGTTTCGCAGAAAAATCTCATCTCTCATTAGGATCAGAAACTGGTAGCCAGTTTTACGAAAGCATTACAAGCTGTGATTAGGAATATTTCAATCTTACTTAAAGTTGCGTAAGAAGATTCAATTAATCTTACTTATATTCACCTTCTGCAGTTGAATGCTGATGGTGCAGCAAGCCTGTAAATGTCGCATATTTCATGAAATAACTGGCTTCGTCTTAAGGTGTACAGCAACATATAATAACATTTAGCTTTAGATATCTTATCTCAGTCTGACGTAGTATGGGAGATTATAGAAAGTAAAGGCATGATTTTGAGGGGTACATATGAATGTATATATAGAAATGCTACCCAAAGTATCATGTTTTCTACCAAGTCACATGCGTTGCACAAAAGCCCTAACCATTTAATCAATAAACGATCCAGTCCACATAGCTGTAAATTACTTCAGGAATACATACCACATCATTGTATGTATCGGTACACTATACAAGTGATGAATGTTTGTTTATTTTGAAGTTTTTCTTTGCATGTTACTGAAAAACGAATTCGTGGTTGACCTTACTTTATATACAATATATAAAAATAAAGCCTGCGTGCATTGACACAGTGACACAATGGGTTAATAAATATGGACACAGACGTGGGATTTGAATTCATATATTTAAACTATTGAACTATTGATTATCTACTATACTACTTCCAGATATTAAAGACGTTTTTATCTACAGTTGCCTGCATTTATGAAAATGAATTAGTTTCTTGCAATTAACTATCTACCAGCCACCGACATTATTATTATCACCTGGTAGGCAGACATCTCACCTTTTAACACTTTCTTTTGTATCTAAATAGGCATTCCTTTAACAACTAGCATCTCTGTTAGTAGCTCAATTTCTTCATCTTTATGTAAGTGCAACATTGATTAATTTATTAATAAAGACATGTGTGCTTCTTTGCCAATATACAAATAAACAAGAAATCAAAGTTACCACCCTACTTGTTTCTGTTGTCATCACTAGCCAATGAGGAAGCCTCTATTCTGTTAGAAATAACTGCCACATTTCCCTCAAATGACATCCGAAAGTTTTAAGAAAAGATCGTGTTATATAATGTAGTCTTAGATATAAAGTGAAGGCTTTATATCTAGTGGTTGTATGGTCATAGGCTTAATCTCATGTCCATGCAATGCATTGTGTCTCTTGCTTTACATACAATATATAAAATTGAAGCCTGCGTGCATAGCCCCAGTGATAGAATAGTTTAAGGAACATGAACACTGACGAGAGATTTGAATTCATATATTTAAATTAATGAACTATTGATTATCTACTTAAGTACTTCCAGATATTAAAGGTTTATGTCTACTGTTGCCTGCATTTATATAAATAAATTAGTTTCTTGCAATTGTTTTTAGAATGTTTTGATGATAAAAGTAGATTGGAAGTTCAGGAGTATTTCTCTTTTTTAATTTCTATTATTTGGAATTACTTCTCTCTATCTCTCTCTTGGTTGATTAAAATGTCTTATCCAGATGTAATTATCCACGAATTTCACAAATAACTTTTCCTCTTTGTTTCTTGAATATTCCATGCAAATCCAGTAAACTTTCATTTTAAAAATAACGTACCCACACTGATTAATCAGGACGGACCTGTTTCATGTACATCTTGTATTTGTTTAAATATCATTTGCTTCTTTGTTTCTACATTTATGTGGCAAAATCACCTCCATGATTGTCCCAATTTTCCTTCAAGCATAAGTTCTGCAGGTGGCTTCTGTCTTGGAGTAGTTGGTTTAGGAGTACTTCAGTAAGCGAACAAAACTGTTGTAATTCTTCTATGGTGGCTCCCTCCCTTTAAGAGATATTTCTTCCCGTCTATTAGGCGGAGGATGATAGGGAGCTGTATAAATATACTTTATGCGTTAGAGTTGCAACATTTATTAAAACTTGACAGCCTGATTGGAGGTTCATTATCTGATACCAGATTTTCTGTCAAACCAAATTGACTGAAAACTTGATTTACGTTGTGAATGAATTTAAATTATCATTCATCATGAAAACTTCATTTGTAGGGCCAGCAAAATAGATGTGTACCCTGGGTCATGATGTTTTTGGTTTACAATCAGACCTTCTAGGCACATGTTTTGACTGCATACAACTAGGGCAACTATGTGCTAACTATGTTATGTGTTCGTCAATGTTAGGCCAGTTCACATAACTTATTGCAATAGATTTCATAGGATTTATATCTTGCTGGTCCATATGTATTCGTTTTAGACATTAATGATAACATTTCTCATTGTTGGAAAAAGTGTTTAACACCTTCTGAATTGAGTTTTCTTGGCCAACCGATTCATTGGATTCTACAAACCGATTGTCAGGCAGAATCTTTTCTTGTTGCTTCTTCAGCTGTATCCGCTGACACATGAACAGCATCTATTCAGGTAGTAAATAAGACATTTTGCTCATCATTTCACTTACAAGTGAATAACCGCATGCTCACTGCCTAATATTTGATTCTCTATGAGATGCCATAATGCAATGTTTACCAACTTCACTCGCCGATTTATGTATAATTTGAAAGTTATAACCTAATAGCTTTCTTGGCCATGTGTAGACAGAAATGCCCTTCCTCAAGCCAAAAGTAGATACGAGGGTTTTAAGATGGGTATATTTAACAAAAAGATATTCCATTCATTATCTTGTGAAATCGTTTAGCTCCAAATAAATGTGCTAGCGCTTCATTTTCTATTAGACTGTAATTTCGTTTGGCTTTATTCATAGTACGATCAGAGTGTGTTATTGCCTTTTCAGTGCCCTCTGGCAATATGTGTGATATGAGAGTTCTTATAACATAATCAGATTGAAGCATCTGCGGCTAGAATTATTTCTGATTATGGTCATAATGGGTTACTCTATGGAGAAACATAAAAATGGAATTCTAACGATAAAAACATTAGAAAAGAAGGTAAAGGACCCTTAAATCTTAAAGAAATCGTAGATGCACAGTACTGACACACCTCATGTCTTTGGCATTCTAGTTCTGGTAGACCCACACCCTTCCTTGTTAGAACACATCCGATTTTCCATAGAAAAAGAAAAAAAGAAAAAGAGAAAAAAAGAAAAAAAAAGAAAGAGAGAATAAGAAAAAAAGACAGAAGATGACACAACCCTAGTATTGGATTGGTACTTTATCTATCGAACTTGACCTCGGCGGGATTTCCATTTAGAATGCATTGAGCCGGAATAAATACCGAGGCATTTTTAGTCCGACGCCTCAACGATTTCGCCAATTCGCCACCTAAAATTATTAGAGTGATAACACTAACTTGGCCAAATGATGTGACAGACGAAAACCCATTGAACATTCTTTATCTCTGTCATCTCAAAGACCAGCGGTAGAAATAAATTAATGTTTTCTATCCTATCTACTATCTCACAGTCTGTATCTATATCTCTTTCCTATTTTTCTATGTTCCCTTTCTTTTTTCTTTATTTATCTTTCTTTATTATTCATATTATTTATTCCTTTATTTGTGTATGAACTGATGTATCCTAATAAAGCTACGTCAAGTTATTGACTTCGTGAAGATAGGTCTTAGCAAGCAATAAATTCATGGAGCGTTATGTAATTGAAGTGATTAATATTGCATAAGTTCGGTTGAGTAATTGCACAAATCGTTGAAGCAATTATATAATAACGTAACGAAATATATGTACTAAACCTCGTAATACGCACATCAAAACGTGCATATATATATATACATGTAGGTATGTATGAATGTATGTATCTATGTATGTTCTTCTGGTTTTATAATTTCACAATTCTTTCAATATAGAGAGAGTCGGTTTCTAACATAGATACAAGACTCTCTCATTTGAATTTACTCAACATCAACTAGATTGATATGTATGCATGTCTGCATGCATGCATGTGTGTACAGGTATGGATGTTATTGTATGTGTGGATGTGTATGTTCTGAGTTGTATGTGTGCATGTACATATGCTTTGAACAAGTGTATACGCAGTTATTAGATGCGGAATTTTTGGAATGTTTTACATATTTTTACTGTTACATTAATGGATTGTTATTTCCTAACTAGTCGTGTTTTGTATGTATGTATGTACGTATACATCTATCTACCCCGAGGAACTCAGGAGAGTCAACGATAAAGATTTATTAAAGGTTTATTTTTGTGTGGAGCGAGAGACTCCTAGTCTTCATTGAGTCATCTCTCTAGGAGAAGGTCACTCTGATATAAAACATGCGACTTTGTTTGCATCCAATGATGTAGACCAGTTCTACTTTTTGAGTAAATGAATTCGATGTTCAAAGAATGGGATTGGCCTCTTGCAAAGCCTTTCCTCACTTGAAAAAGCTTCGAGCACAGGCATCGCTTGATATGTGACATTTTGTGCAATGCATGACATTGTTGGCCATAGCCAAGTCCCTAGCAGGACTAAAAAGCCACGTCCGTGCTTAAGTGTCAAGCCATGGCATTACTCGAAATCGAGTTGCAGCCATCATCTTTCTACCCACTGTCTCTATCCCCCACTCTCATTCTCTCTTTGTGTGTCTGTCTGTCTCTACCCTCTCTCTCTCCACACACACACACACACACACACACACACACACACACACACACACACACACACACACACACACACACACACACATATATATATATATATATATATATATATATATATATATATATATATATATATATATATATATATATATATATATACGTAAATGTGTCCATTATAGCCCCAATGAGTCTGCAAAACACTTAGCAAACACCCTAAACCGAATGCCAACGTGCACTCATGACTCTTGCTAAACCAACCCGCGACACACACTCCAAATTCGGCAAACCGAACCGGACGGCAATATATAATATTTGAGTAGAGGTGAGTGGAGTGTGAAGGTGGTGGCTGGTAATCTATATAGGAGGCCAGAAATTTGTAACGAGGTGAAAGTTAATTATATAGACCACAACACTTGATTGGTTCTATAATTTATTAATCTCAGAAGAGTGAAATGTCCATAATGATCACTTCTAAAACTGATCATTTTCTATTCTATTTTTCACCTATTTATTTATTCAAAAATAGTATTTCCAAATATAACCCATACGACTGAATTTGTACTAAAATACATGTATTATAGTAAACAAACAGAATGATTATCTTTGCTTAGAAAATTAAATTAACATTGTTGTATTAATTCTACGCAGTAACACATAATTGAGAGAATCGCACTAGATGCTGCTTATAAACATGATGTTCAATTTCGTGTTAATAATTTATGGGTGACTATCAAATCTATAAACATGTTCAGTGCAGCCTACGCTATATACAAAGACAAATAAACAAGATGAAACTGAAAAAGGTTAGTAAATACCTAAAGCAATGTCTAAGCCATTCGACTTGTTAAGAAATTTGAACTTACTAATAGCACAGAATGAGATGTAAAACATTAAAGTATAACACCTGATCGCATAGAAACAACTGCATCAGACATTAACCAACGAGGAAGTTTGATTTTGTCATTCGAATTGCTCGAAATAACAACTGAATCCCTTACTAACCGCACACGTCTGTCTTAAAAAATGACACTTTCGATAGTGTCGTCTGGATTATAGAATTCCGGAAAATTGGAAGGGACGATCATGTCAAGAATGCCTTTTGATCATAGATCTCTAATTACCTAGCCTTAGACGACTACAAACATTAGTTATTTTCAAATACACTATAATTTATCGGTGTTTGGTTTGGCTTCAGAATATTTCAAGTATAGACATAACTTGATAATGATGCTATTTTCTTCGTTGACAAACTATACAAATTATAAGAGTAGTATTTAATACATATGTATAAAACTGCTGCCAACGAGAAATAACCGTGAATTATAATATCAATACACTACATATATGAACTGGTCAAATTCTGAACAGTGAGTGTAAACTTCTCATTAGAATAGATAAGAAAATCAACCACGCAACTGTGGCGCCCTCATACTTCTTTCATATGTCACATACAGAATTTGATACGAAATTCAACCTGTTTTAATATCAAATTTGCTACGTTATAACATGCGGTCTGAGAAAAGTTATATGTAACAATAAGGCTATCTATATGATTATATTAGTACATATATACTGCTACATATGGTTACACGAGAGCTCTAAAAGAAGGGAACCTCTTAAAAGGATATTTGCCTACAGAAAATCAATTTCTTAACGCAACTTCTAATGGTTCTTGATTCTATTCCACTTGAAGAATTTGTTAACTGCCAATGAAATATTTTTGAAACTCTATTTTGATTTCTGATTATACATATACAGAATGGATCATAAAGAACTGAATGGAAGAGTTCCAATCACATATCAGGAATCAGTTGTGTTTGAAAATATTTCTTTTTTGGCTTGCTGGCATGGGTCCTATATATATTTTGGCAGCTACAAATCGTCTATGATATTGATCTTCTTTGATTGGCAATAAGCAATGTTAACCATTACGTAAAAAATATGTACACTGTGTTAATGTATGTCATGGTCCTTAATTTAACAAGAGATAAGTAATGATAAAAAAGTGATAATACTTAAAGAGTAATATCTATCATTGGGGATTAGAATATTGACTAGAAATAAATATACGGTGAGACAAAAGCAAACGAAGTTCGTGACAACTCCAAGGATATTTTCTCATTTATTGTTACTTTATTATCAAAGCATAGTCTTCAGAGGACATATTTCCATTTATCACGTAAATAAATATGTAATCATACATTAATTACTAAGGGATTAATTCGACACTACATCGGTAAGAACCGTGAAGGTAATGCTACAATGAGAAAATTAGAATAAAACAAATAAATATTAGGAAACATTTTGCATGCTGCTGTAAATGCAATGACATTATACATTGATTAATATCTGTATATAACTACAACACAACAGAGCAAATGAAATAAGTGAAATGTATGGAATTTATTTCCCCCAAATGAAAACTTTCACACCGCCACCACCATCATCAGACAACAAAACCATAATTCAGTGTTTGAAGCACCGAGAAAGGCGTGGGTTCCTCAATTCCAAGCAGATGTGTGCAGCTTTCCATGACCGCTTTGCACAACTGTTCAGGGTATGCGAGAGGACGGAGACAAATTTTCCTAATTCGATGATCTATCGTGGTACCCAATTAAGGATGCGGAGTGCTGCGAACAGCCGATAACACTAACCGAGATACAGGCTGTCGTCAAGGTAGCTGCTTTTGCTCCTCCCGTCTTCAGAGACTGAATCGGTTCAATTCACAGTGGCATCTGCTCAGTGGTTAGAATATCGGTAGCGTTTCAGATGATGTAATCGATCAGTCAAGGATACCCTCTTTCACCCTTTCTGTATGTATAGACTCTCAAGCCACAACAGCGAAAGCTGAGCATTTGAAGATCATTCACTCAAAATTTCATTGGCGTGGAAGGTCAGCGTCAGTATATGAGGACGACTTCACCATGTTGGCGTTGAACGTTCCGTAAATCGAAGTGTTCAGCAACTTCTTAGAGGAAATTAGGCTAAGCCCTCATCGACAGTTTGAAGTTTAACTTGGAAAAGAAAGTTAGAGTGGAGAAAGAAGTACTGCTCCCCCCATTACAAATAAAGAAAGAATTATCATCATCATCATTATCATCGACGCGTTCGTCATCGTTGATGTCACTCTCAGTTTCAAGTAAAAGTTTTTGAATTTCGTATATAAATAAATGAATAGCTTTTTAAAAAATTGTTAATGGATAGTTAGAATTTGTTGCAAGATATTTTTATTTTTATCATCATAAACCAGGAAAAATAACTAAATAAACAACAAAAATAAAAAAAAATAAATAAGTAAAAGAATGAAGTGGAAAATTCGGAAATTCGGTGATGGCTTTTATTAGCACAGCGATGTTATGTTTGGGATGATGTTTTTATTTTAGTTTTATTAATTGTCTAACTCTTAAATCTAGCTTCATTATATTCTATATCCTACAATTGTTCCTGATCTAATGGCGTAATACTGTTTACTAGAATATAACGATCACTAATGAATATTTTGCTAATAATAGCAGTCACTAATCATCGAAACTGGTGGTATAGTGTCGGGAGGGGGAGTATATTATATCGTATGTTTGTGTGTAGTATTCACGATAAGCCAAGAATCGGACAAACTGATTGGTACAAAAGCGGTGATTGTCTTGTTGGGGGCGATGAAAACGTTTGGAGGGCATGTGTGTCGCAAGGGATGCACGTGAGTGATGAAACTAGTTGATTGTTTAAGGTTTTAGAATATTTGTTTCCTGTAACAATGCCAACAGTATAGTATAAGATTGTGAACACAAAGTATGCACGTATGTGTGAGTGTACGCGCGTATGTGTTAACGTATGCCTGTGCTTATATGTATGTATATATATATATATATATATGTATATATGTATATACACATATAAGCACATGCATACGTTAACACATACGCGCGTACACACACACACACACACACACACACACACACACATATATATATATATATATATATATATATATCTGAGAGAGAGAGAGAGAGAGATGGGGAGGGAGAGCGAATAGAGAAATAGAGAGAGAGTGTGTGTGGTAGAGAGCAAATCAGTCATCATTAGGTAAATTATTTTTATTAGTGTGAATATATTAAAAATTAGTTCGGAACTTAATAATATAATATTAAACAAAATTATATATGTATACACAGCCCCATATATATATAT
>OZ024743.1:3983557-4116057 GCA_964016885.1 Eledone cirrhosa
TCTTCCGGTCAAATTCTGTCATTGCTAGCGAGACAACTCGATGACATTTTTGTTTGAAAATAATCCCTTTCGCAGCTCAAAGTGATGAGATTTACTAAATGAAACTGCAGTAGGGACACTTTGAGGAAATAGGGAAATATTTCTTTATCTTATCTTATTTACGTTTCTCAGATAAAATTTCTCCCCCCAACCTCTCTCTCTCTCTCTCTCTCTCTCTCTTTCTCTCTCTCTCTCTCTCTCTCTCTCTATATATATATATATATATATAATATATATACATATAGGAAAAGAATCACGACCCCGACGGCTGAGCTCCAGCCGTTTCAACAGCTGTCTAAACCGCTGGATCTCAGCCGTCGGAGTCCTGACTCTTTTCCTGTTACCGACTCTACTACCCTAAGTATCGAGTACTCTGGTGTGTTATAGTTCACCTGGTATCTTACCACACATTCTTTGTTATGTATGTATATATATAAACTGGCCTGATATTTTAATCTGTCTATATTATTCATTTATTTTACAAAACCTGATGAAACTCCAAATCTATTTATTTCAATTATTAAGAACAACATTTACTATCCTCTGATGTTTCTGTCTAGAGTTACAGCACATATGCCAAGTGATTCCATTTGTTTGTTTACATATATCCTATCCTCCAAGATAGCCCTGAAGAAATAAATCTGGGGAGGCTTAAATCAGGGCTGTGTAATTATGATTCTCACCACATATTGTAGTTGGGGGCTTGCTACGTCCTGCTGGAAACAGAACCGATTTATTAAATAAGGATACATGGTCTGTAGCTCCTTTTTGAAATTTTCCAAGACATCCACGTTTCTTTGTGATTGAAGCAAAGACTCCATTTTCTTAGAAGAAGAATGGACCAATCAACCCTCTCACAGAAATGGCAGCACAGACTGTACGTTTAGCCGAGAGCTGAGGTTTCACAGTCACTTCAGTGGGCTTCTCTGTACACCAAAACACATTTTTCTTAGAGCCTATCTTTCCCTCTAAGTGAAAGTGGGTTTCGTTAGTGGTCCACAGCAAATTCAGAAGATATGTGCTGTTTTTCATCTTCCTCAGCGTTTTCTCAGCCACAGCCTTTCTTTTAGTCTTACCAGCTACAGTAAGCTTTTGTTTAGTCGGTATTCTGTAAGAGTACTTCTTAACATCCTCTTTGACAACTCTTCTGCAATTTCCTCTGGAGTAACCCAAAGATTGGCTTTTCCTACGCAACGATGTCACTAACTGCCTTGTACTCTTCCAGCGTTGCAGTAGGTAAGATAGTTCTCAGAAATTATATTGAGATTCCCCACTGTCCCATATGTCTCAAACCTCTTTATCCAGATTTGTATAATGTCTTTGAGGGGAGAATTGTCCATTCCCCCCTAAAAGGCATGGAATTGCTTCTAGACCTGCTTGTGCGAGCCATATTTATAGTAGTGTTTCATACTGTAAATCCAATGGAGGAGTTCTCATTGAAAACATGTTCTCTTCACTGACGTTGTATGTGCATGTGCTGAAATCTAAGGTTGATCAGTTACAAATGAATATACATTGACACAAAACGTAAGCAGGGCCAGTTCTTTTTTTAGTCACTCTGCCTCTGTGTATATATATATATATATGTAAGAATATTTTCGAAACAGCGAGTGGGTGTGAAATTATTAGAAATGTAAGCTATCGCCGTATTTTGACTAAAGAATTTAAAGAAATTATTTAGCCTGATAGGGGGGTTAAAATAGTGGGGTTAAATTTATTTAGCCTGATAGTGGGGTTTTAATCAAAATACGGCGATAGCTTACATTTCTAATAAATTCAAACCCACTCGCTGTTTCGAAAATATTCTTACTTGATACATATATATATATATATATATATATATATATATATATACCCCCCCCCCCCAAAAAAAAAATATATATATATGTCCTCAAAAATGTATACACAAAGGTTGTGCATTTTAACAAATCCTGCCTGTACAGGATAACATATTTGTGGGACACCCTGTATTCATATGTATATATATATATTTATTATTACTATATATATATGTGTGTGTGTGTGAAAACAGGGAGAAAAAGACGATTATTAGGAAGAAAAATATTTGTTTTTCCCTTTTTATTTATTTCTCTCTTTTTTCCGGGTTAGAAAATGATTAAAATGAAATATTTTACTTTGTGTGAAGTGTTAAGGTATTAGTTGATTTATTTATTAATTAACAATGGCATTTATTTATTTATTTAAATATTTAATAATTGTCTATTACTGGTTTCAGCATTTTTATGCATTATCAAATGAAAATATGTATTGGTGTAGAATGGTGGTGTTGGACATGTTAAATAAATGGTGCAGAAAGAATAATGTTATTTACAAACAAGGTTTATGAAGTGAAAAGAAAAAAGAAAAAAGAAAAATAGGGGCGTATTGTGGAGCATAAGTCAATGTGAAAGAAAAAATAATGTTATTTACAGGCATAGTTCTTGAAGATAAGCAGATCAAAATGTGAATAACAACACAAATCCTATTCAAGCGAACGAAAAAATACATGACACTAATACACTTACAACTTACCAAATAAAAAAACAAATTAATACCACAATGGTACACATCTCTTAAAAACAGGACATTCTCCTTTTGGAAGATGATACAAAACAATAACAAAGCGGAGATCTAAGAAAAATGGATTAACCCATCCCCATTAATCATCCCCGCAAACTACAAATTAAATCCATCCCAAACGAACCAGAGACACAAAGACGCCCCAGGGAACGAATGGCACTTGATAACATAAAAACCGAAATTGAACTCCTTAAATTGAGAGCCCAAGCAAATGAAGATAGGATCAAATCAATCGACGATGAGATTAATCAAGCAATTATCAATAAAACCAAAGGCACCACCCTATGAAAATATTTCAAAACTATGGTTAGAGGACTGTAATAAGGAAGAATTAAAATCCCTTCAACGTTGGGAAATAAACGAAACCTGGTTCTCTAACTATGAAACACTTTTCCAAAAAGAACACACATCCAAGAACCCTTCATTAAAACCATAATAACAAGAAAACTCAATCAACACCCAAACACCACACAACAACCAACAACAACAAAAAAAAACAATACCTCCCCACATACCAAAAAAAGGCATCACCTCGCCCCTACCTCCTACACCCTCCACACCACTACCACACGGATTTCCAAGCAACAAATATAGTAATAGAAAAACATCAGCTACAAGATAGACACTACAACTTCTCTCACACCAGGAGAAACCATAGAATACACCACACTTACAACCCTCCTAACATCCCCACACAACAAACCGACAACCATCATTACTTCCAACATAGAACCCAAAATACACAACTACCACACATGTCACATAGGGCCTCACAACCACACACCAACTATAAGGAAACCCTAATCTACCCTCCCCCACTAACCACACCCTACTACAAGAACACCAGCAGGGGACTATACAACAACACGAGACACCCTAACCACTACAACCACCATAACTACACACCATATAACAACAGCAGGACTGTTGTTATTTCTCTAGTGAACTCCCACAGCGCATCCCTAAAGAATTTGTGTTGGAGGGACTCAAATTCATCTTGGAAAACAATTTCTTCGAATTCAATGCCAAATATTACAGACAGCAATCTGGGACCGCTGTGGGCACGAAAGTAGCCCCTCATACGCCAACCTTGTCATGGGATATTTGGAAACCACTCTCTACCGCAAAGTTCTAGACAAATACGGCAACCACTTCTACCAACACATAGAAAAGAACTGGAAGAGATATCTGGATGACTGCTTCATCCTCTGGCATGAAAGTATAGATAGACTGATTGAGTTCAAAACCCTTCTAAATGGACTCAACACAAACTTACAATTCACAATGGATTACAGCCATGAACAACTCCCTTTCCTCGACATCCTCATCAAGAAAACAAACAACAAAATAGAAACAGACATATACTACAAACCCACAGACTCCAAACAATACCTTCCATTCAACTCGTGCCAACCTAGACACACCAAAATAGCAATTCCTTATAACCTAGCCAGAAGGATCTGCACATGCTACACACGACTAGAAGAATTAAAAAACACACTTATCAGCAGAAACTACCCACCATCCTTAATCAACAATGGATTCCAACGTGCCCTAAAACTCGACATCCAGGAACTCAGACACCCCAAACACAGGAATGAACCGCAACAGAAAACTCTACCATACATCTCCACATACAACCCCCTCAACAATGAGGCATTCGACGCCATCCTCCAGAACATTCCTTTACTAAAAAGAGACCCAAGAATGAACAAAATCCTCCAAATAGACAACATCATAAAGAGCAAAAGACAACCTAAATCCATAAAAATATCTTCACACAAGCCAAAATCCAACAAACCCTCGCAATGAACCCTACAGTAACAAAATGCGGAAGGCCCAACTGTAGCATATGCATAAATCTAATAGAAGGTTCAACATTCCATTTTAAACAAGGACAACATTTCACAGTTAAACACAACTTTACATGTGCATCTGAAAACCTAATCTATGTTTTGACCTGCTCAGGTTGTCAAGAGCACTACATAGGACAGACAAAAAACATCCTCCGACAATGTATGACCGTCCATAAATCACAAATCAAAATACAGGAATACAGAAAGATTGCATTTAGTGAACATATCGTCAATTGTACACCCAATCAACATCCAAACTTTAAAATTTTCCCCATTTACAAATTCATAGACAACGCTACTTTCATCCATCGTACCAATAAGGAAACGTATTTCATTAACAAATTCCAACCTCTACTTAATGCACTAAACTAAAACTGGAACAAACAATTAAACATTTACAAATATCTATGTCTCTCTAACGAGTCACCTTCCTCACACCCTACCTAATCCTTTTTCTTAAATGAATTAAATATCATCCAGCATGAATTACCTCCCTGGCATATTATCTCTCTAAAAAGGGAAATCATATCAAACCCCAGTCCACCATTTACCTCCATAATTTTCTCTATAATTACTAGTATAATATAAACTTCTCTATAATAACAGTAATCTTTTCTTTATATTTTTAATAATAGCATTGCACATTGTATGCACTGTGCGTGGCTTTAGTTCAGCTGGATAGATAGATGGTATTTATCATATTTGCTGTTTGTGTTTTATAAATATAATAATACTAGCAGAATGGCCCGGCATTACGCGGGATTTGCTCTAGGGTATATATATATTTATCCTTATTGAGCCTTGTGAAATAAATACATTTATTTATATTTTGTTATTGTGTATGCAAACATATCTGTATATGAATATATAATTATATATCTATCTATATATCTAAAACAGAGAATGTCTATCTGTCTGTCTGTCAGCTCACTAAAACTGGAGAACCACCCAACCGATTGTTTTCAAACTTTACACATGTAATACTTATGGTCCTGTGAGTGTTTTGAGCAAAACATATTTCAAACTTTTAATGCCCTAGGGACCGCATTAGGCGATTTAGCGATATATCTCTATAATTCTTAGTCTTTCTTTTTAGATAGGTACATAGATATAACGTTGCGCCCTTATAATATCTGTCTGTATGTCTGACTGTCTGCATTACGTCATTATGATGCGATCAGTGTGTGTGTGTATATATATATATCGTAATGCAGACAGCAAGATATATAGCTTTCCTTCCCTTCTTCCAGCGTCTCTCTCTCTCTCTCTCCCGCTATCCCCCTCTTTTAGTCTGTCTGTTTCTTTCACTCTCACTCTTTCTCTTTATAACTCACTCACAGTAAAACTAAAGGGCTAAGGCATTGTTCTCAAAATAAATAATATTAAATCTATGAGATTTTTATATTATGTGAGATAAAGCCTTTACCATGAAAATAATATAGTATATATAGAGTAATGTAAATGCTAAAGGGTTAATTCCATCAGACCATGTGAGAGTTTATAATCACTCACGCACACATACACACTTACGCATGCAAACGCACACAAACTCTCACACACACGCGCGCACATACACACACACGCAATAGTTATTCCACTGTCATGTATCTTTGACGCATACAACTCTCAAAAGACGGCGTCTGTCACTCTCTCTCTCTCTCTTTCCCGCTATCCCCCTCTTTTAGTCTGTCTGTTTCTTTCATTCTCACTCTTTCTCTATGTAACTCGTTTACATTTCTCCCCTCTATCGAAAAACGCTGTGACGAATGGAGAGAAGGAGGAGGAGGAGTAGAGAGCCACTTCTTCACTTTGCCTCTCCGTTTCTTTCTCTCGCCTCTCACTCCCTCATTATGTACAGTCATTGGCCACTTCACTAATTCGATCCCTAGGTCAGAATAATTTGAAATTTTCTTTTGTTCTAAAACTTCCGGGGCCATACGGGTTACATGTGTAAAGTTTGAAAAAAGACGGTTGGGTACTTCTCGAGTTTTAGGGAAACAGACACACAGACAGACAGACATCCTCTGTTTTATATATATAGACTAGCAGAAAACCACCCACCGGGTGGTTTTCTGCTAGTCTATATATCTAAAGCAGAGAATGTCTGTCTGTCTGTCAGCTCACTAAAACTTGAGAACCATCCAACCGATTGTTTTCAAACTTTAGACATGTAATACTTATGGTCCTGTGAGTGTTTTGAGCAAAAATTATTTCAAATTTTCAATGCCCTAGGGACCGCATTAGGCGATTTAGCGTTCTCTCTATATAATTCTTAGTCTTTCTTTTTAGATAGATACATAGATATAACGTTGCGCCCTTATAATATCTGTCTGTATGTCTGGCTGTCTGCATTACGTCATTATGACGCGCTCAGCGCGATTCCCTCGGCCTCAGTGACCAAAGTCAGTGGAGAGGGGAAGGTAATGTTTCTGTAGCACGTGTTTTAGCGTCTATTCACTCTCTCTCTCTCCCTCCCGCTATCCCTCTCTCGTAGTCTGTCTCTTTCTTTCACTCTCACTCTCTCTCTACGCACGTGTTTCCACTGTTGGACAGACAGAGAAATTGCTGGTTATATATATAAGTAGATAATTGTTTCTACTTTAGGCACAAGGCCAGCAAATACCCAGTGCATTACTGGTACTTTATTTTATCGACCCCGTAAGGATGAAAGGCAAAGTCAACCTCGGCGGGATTTTAACTCAGATCGTAAAGGGACGTAACTTTATGCTGGAAAGCATGGCGTCCGACCCTCTACCGATACTGCCAATCCACCGCCCTTTATATATATAGATAATGTAATACAATATATTCAACGTAAAATTGCAAATCACAGATAATATATATATATATATAAATATATATACATATATATATATTTATTTATATTTGTATATATATTTATTTATTTATATATGTAAATATACATACATACATACATACATACACACACACACACAAACACACACACACACGCCGCACACACACACACACACTCACATATATATATATATATATGCCAGCCCACTAATAGAGAACGAAGGACAAACACGGATATGAGCTCGCCTCTCTAAATATGTATGCACAAATTTATTATTTTCCTTCTTTTTATTATTCGTATAAATATGCAACATAACTACATTATGCATACCTGGAGTTGAAAAAGCATATAATGCTGAAACTGATATTATTAAATGCGGAAATATCACTTTATAAATAAATGTTTTGATATTATACTGAAAGAATCTCTTCAGAATTTTCTACTGAAAAAATCTTTTTCCTCTCTACTATTTGTTTATATATATATATATATATATATATATATATATATATATAGTGTTAGAAAAGGGAACACAAACATGAGATAAGCATTTTACCTTTATCAGTTCTCTACTACGGGTACATGTTTCAGCGCATTATAAACAATACATCTATCCGTAGCGTACCCATAACTTATTATCAACACGTTATGAGGGAAAGAAAAGACGAAAAAGAGGTGATAGCGGAGAGAGAGAGAGAGAGAGAAAACATACCGATAGAAGGGGGAAACACATGACAATGGCACATGTAAGTAGGCGAGGAGAGAGAGGACGAACTTAAAAAAATCAGTAGGCTGTGTGTGTGTGTGTGTGTGTGTGTGTGTGTGTGTGTGTGTGTGTGTGTGTGTGTGTGTGTGTGTGTGTGTGTGTGTGTGTGTGTGTGTGTGTGTGTGTGTATAGCATGATTGAGTGAGAGAATGAGAGAATCAGACAGAAAACAGAAATAGCGATAATTTGAAATTAGAGAACAAAGTTGTGTGAAACACAGAAGACATGTAAAATAAAAACATGTTACAATTTAGATAGAGGGAGAAAGTGCGTGTAGAATCGTTGTGAATATAACTCTTACTTTTTCCGACACCTGCATATATTCCTCATTGGGGAGGAAAGTTTTTAGGAATAAAAACATGAAAAAATAACAGGGTATTGTAAATTGAAAACGATGTCCTAGAAAAACAGATTATGTATGTGAGATCAACAAAAGATAAAAGATATGGTTGGATTTGCATGTGCGAACTTTGAGGAAATGGAATAGTGTATTGTTCTCAACGCAAAGGAAACGAGATATAATATATTTAAATCGATCTGTCACAAATAACCTCCCAATGTTAATATATCATTTTCTGTGCTAGTATTATCATGATTTACTTCCATTCATCGCTGCTCCAATATAGTCGATGAAATGGGTTGATCAAATTTCCGCCAAAGAAGTGCCAATTGAGTTTCAGTTGAGCGAGCAGTTACAAGAATTCATGTAGTTGCATTCGTGCTCATTTGTGAAATAACTATTCTTTGACAACCGATTAGACTTAATCGCATTTTAAGTACAGTGCTGGCGTAAAATCCTTACACAATTTAGGCACCATATTAGAATTTTTTATACATGAATTTGTATTATCTAGTATCATACGAGTACATAAAGCAACGTTGATTTAATGATCATATTTGTATAGCCATTCAAATTTAAAATTGGATATGCTATTAAATTCTTCCAGTTTTATGACTAGGGCTGATGAGTGTGTGTTATATTTTAATATCTACTATGGTTAAGCATTTCATTATAAAATTGTAAACCTTTTGTGAAGGCAAGCTACATCTAAGAAAAAGAACGTTATACATTGAATACTGAATTATAGGGATTATCAGTAAGCGATTAAAACCATTATTACTATAACTCAATGTCTCATTATACTTATGATTGTGTGAAAATCTAAGGTTATATCTAGAAATGTATCCATCCATAACGGTTTTAAATCTAATGCAATAAAAACTTAAATAGTATCCTTCATAAATATTTAGTTATATAAAGACCGCTTAGTTATATAAAGACCTCCCCACCAAAACAACCATCGTCATAAGTCCTTCAGTCAGATCTTATACAAGAAGTTTGAAATAATCCTACATCAATTGCACACAGCCGTACCAAACACATTACTTCTTTTCTCTTTTTACTCGCGTAGCATTTCGGAAGGACACATGCAAAGTGATATTATTGTCTGAATCACTAATGAGTGAGATGATATAAGCGAAAGCGTTTAGTTATAAGTAGAAAGTTTAGTTATAGATGTATAGACATACACGATAGGAAGCTTGAATAGACTACAAATATTTTAACATATATATTGTGAATCTATTCTGTTACTGACAAGAAATTATTCAATAACTTTAGGTGTACTACACCTCTATTTTCAATAATATTAGGATCCGGAATTTATTTATTAACTGACCGTAAATCTGATTTGGCAGAATATATGCCTTACCGACATGTTGGCCAAAATATAACAATGTTCCTTAAGCATTATAGAAAGAGTCTATTATATTTGTGGCAGCAGCCTTATCTTTTAGGTTGATAGATTCATAGGAATTATCATGGGATTCTTTTGATTTTGCTGATACTATTAAGTAATAATTTGCTATACATGATTTACTGTAAACTACAATCGTATTAGAATTAACATGTATCTAAACCTAGCCAAGGAATATAGTTGGTTGTTTGAATGAATCGGGAATATGCTACTATATCTATTTATTTTAGTCTTTTGATGAATAAATGTAGCTATGGCAGATTGGGTTATTTGCTATAAAAATATTAAAATTACTGAAGAAGAAGAAGAAGAAGAAGAAATGGTACATCTTTTCGCATCCAAGCAAAAATAAAAAAACCATTCGATACAAAAATAGTGCATAAACTATGAAGTTTAGCTGTATAAATGGTAAGCAACATTGTATGATTCTAAAATACGACGTAGCAGCGTCTTACACTTATAAGTATAGCAAAACAATTTCTGGCGTGTCTATTGGAATACAATACGAAACTGGTATATGAGAAATGACTAGTCTTCTAATTATATGCATAGGTATCCACACACACACACACTAATAACTACGATGTGAGGAAGGGTGTGATAACAACCACACGAAATCATGTTAATTATTTACGATACTGTCCATGTATATTTAGAATAAAAACATACATACACACACATGTGCGCACACACACACACACACACACACACACACACACACACACACACACACACAAATATATGTGTGTATGTATATATATATATACAGTTGTTGTATGGTCGCAATAAATGCGTCCGTAGGCGGTATGCCGTTCGAGCGCTCGATGATGATGCATCACTGATTCCTCATTATCTATAATATATATATATATATATATATATATATATATATATATATATATATATATATATATATATATATATATATATATATTGAGTATATGTTGGTTGTATACCAACACCTCAGTATGCAGGCTGGAACACTCGACGAAGTGCGCAGGTTGGTTTGGTTACTCCGGAGTAATGTAAAATAAAATAAAATAAATAAGTCAAATATGATTCCAGTTCCTCAGTGAAATAACAACCCAACCAGGAACTGGACATATCAGAGTATTGAGAAAGTTATACACCTCAACAACATGTGTACTCGTCTCTACCACACTAATTCGGACTGCCTGAAGAGGTCACAGCCAAAGATGGCTGTCACCGAAATATATATATAGCAGTAATAAACGAAGCCAAATTTTAAACATTTGACTTATTTATTTTATTTTATTTTATTTTATATATATATATATATATATATATATATATATATATATATATATTAGAAAGTGAGGTTTTTTTACAAAATGAAAAAAAAACCGAGGTGTCCTACACGAGTGAATGTATAAGGAAAATCAATAATTAATATCCACTCGCATTAGAATATATATTTTCTTTTTATTGCAAATAGTTGTAAGGCAGCTTCTGTAGTGCTTTCTTGAATTGAAATCAGTTATACTTGCTCTGCCAAAATAAAGTTTAAATTAAAGACATAAAAAAATGGCTTGCTCTGTTTGAATATAATGTATCGATTTTACAATAAATATTTTTTTCCTGCTCGCTCCAGACTCTCTTTTTTGGGGGGGGGGGGGGGGGGGGAAGATAATTTGTGCATATGTTTAAGTATCAATAGAATTGACTGAGTGCATATTTTTACTATTTAAGTTCTTCCTTTTTAAAATATTCTGTATGGTTTTCCTTTTGTGCAAAATTATTTGTCTCTTCTTTCCAAAAGTTATGAAGCGTTTAAAAAAAATTCTTTCAGAACATTCACAGGGCAACTAGTGATGATTCAGCGTTATTGATTGTATTACATGTGAAGGCTATTTAAGCAAAGGGGCTAGGTATTGGAACAATATATTTACATATCCTTAATTCAAATACACGGTTTCTGTTCCGTCGTGATACTGTTATCAACACTACTGAATCTAAATTAACTGCAAATATCATGTACCAAGTCATATAAGGATGAGCTTACATGACCTTGTATACAAGAATGGCCTTATATCACCTTGAGAGAGACTGACATCCTATGTAACGGAAATATATCACTCAACCTTCTGCGTGGGCAGAAATAAAAGAAACTGTATGAGAGTTTCCTTTTAGAGTTACCCGAAGAAAAGAGTATCAAAAGACCGTCAATACAAAGTAGCACGTTTGAAATAAACCTCGAAAGCGATGTAGAAAAATTATTTTCTTTGCGTAAACAAAACAAAGAGCTGCGTAGCTTTCCTCAGGGCCTTGAATTTGCCATGAATGTATCCTGCAAGAAGGATCTACAATTGTGCTCTGTCGAAAATGGGCAGCAAAACGCAGATACAACGACGTATCACCTGTACTTTAGAACTGACCCATATTCATTAGACCCATATTCATCACCACCATTAATTCATATGATTCATATAATTTTGTGTTGAAACTTCGTTTCCAATGTCAGTTGGTCATATTGTAATATATCTGCGTATACGAATGTATTTGCATTTGAAAATGCGTGGACACACTCAGAACATATGAAAATATGTAAACAAGTATATATGAGAAGTTTTATTAAACGATAGCATGCTGAAAAATTGCAGAACTATTCTTCATCACAAATATACAAATTAACTAATAGTATTTTGTTAGTTTAAAAACTGAAAGAACTGTGGTTCCTATAATATTACATGTTTCGGGTTAAATTATTAGATAGGCCATTACTTGTTTAGTATGACATTATGATCATGCAGTATCCCTAGCCAATGGCGGCGAATTTGCAGAATTATTAGAACGACGTATAGAATGCTTTGAGGTATTCGTTTCGACCTTTTGCTCTTTCAGTTTAAATTCCTCTGGGATCAGCGTTGCCTTTCATCCATTAGAGGTCGATGAAAAAGTACCAGTCAAGTACTTGGGTCGATTCTTCCTCTATATCTCTTTCTCAGTCACTTTCTGTCACTCTCTCTCTGTCTTTCTCTGGCAGAAATTTATTGTATTCTGACCTGGAGAGGAGATGGGCTCCATCAGGTTTTAATGAAATGCCCTAGACACACCGCATCTCGATACAGCTTCCCTACGACTCTCTTATGAATTACGGGACCAAGAAAGAAAGAAATTACTAGGCAAAATTGGTGAGACCACCAGTAATTCTGATTTTGCTGGCTGATAAGAGTCTTCTAAATTGACAAACTACACACACGCTGATAAGATTGTTTCGCATCCTGCCAATCAGTGAATATGATTAGGTGCGAGACTGAGTGTAACTGAAAAAAAACCGTTGTTTGCAATCTTAAGTACACCAGTTTGTAAATTCTGTAGAAGCAACATCGTTCTGTTAAATGTTCTATATTAAATATATTCTTATATTTTAGTTCTGCTAATTGAAACATAACTTTTATGTTTGACATGGTTCATATAGCTGTTTTGGTGAATTGTAAGAAAAAAAACTGAAGATATATCAATGTCATTATTTTGCAATCAAGGCAAATTGTCGGTTAATATGCTAGATTTCCGAGGTGTTCGATAACACCACAGTGGCGTAATCTGCATTTACTGACACAGAATTTCGAGTGCGATGCTCTGCTACGTGTTAAATCTCCGGAATTAAGCGCTGGATGGTGGAGCCAGTTCCGATTCTTTGAATTTAATGACAATGCATTTAAATATTAGAGTTTTTCTCTCTGTTATTGATTGCCAAAACCTCAGGCGGAACACTTACGTCGATTCAGGTTTTGTCTCTTTTTACAAGTTGATGAATGTCTTAATATCATTAGCGAAAGCAAAAGCGACATTTTGAAAATAAACTTTTCTAACAAAAGCTTTCTAACAAAATCTTAAAAGACGGTGACGATGTTTGGAGAGGCCAGCTAAAAACAAAAACAGGAGTGATTAATAGGAGGTCATTCAAAAAAGTGTAAATGTAGTTTGCATGAAGATCTCCCTCTTACCACTCTTCCCCGCCTACACCAACAATAAAATAACGAAAACACCACATAACATATATCCTTTCATTGACTAACGTATTAGCAGTATTAATGAAATAAAAGCACGGAGAAACATGAAAGAGCACTACACATTATTGCAAGAAGTACAATCAACAATAACAATGAAAACACCACCACCAGCACCACCACCACCACCACCACCACCACCACCACACAACAACAATAAAAAAAGAACACCATCAAATATCACTGAAACCAACAACACCAGCAGCACTAATGGCAATTACATGACCAACAACAACAACAGCAACGGCAACAACAGCATCACATACGTAAATAGTGTTTTCTGCTATAACAGCAATCCTGAAATGTTTCTCCTTACATTTATCAAAATCGGAGGAATTGTGAAAAAAAGATGGTCTCACATAGAGAAAACATTTCGAGGGCGTGTAGTTCCTGTTTAACATAGGGGTTTTCGCTCTAAATCACTGCATGGACTTCTAGAGGGTCATTCTGTGGTCCCCTCCTCTTTACTACTAAATTGGCTTTTTTTTTATTAGTACTATTTCTAGTTTTTTTTTATCTCTCCTACGAAGGGAGCAACCTGCTTGGAAGGAAGCTTCCGTCTGTTTGTTTCGAAGCCGTATCGCTGTTCACTCTTTGGTTGTTTAAGTCCATGTTTAGTGTTTAAGTTTACAATATTTGGGGCTTTAACACAAATATTATAGGGTCGCATTTCTTGAGGGTAAAGTAATATTGACCTAATATAAAATAAATCTATCGAAATACGATCTAGATGATCCTATGCGATTGCTCCGTGTCCTCACTGGCGCATTCGGGTTCCCAGTCGGTACCAGTCAGTAGCAGACGGTTTTCCGTGCCGCTTCTATCATTAGTATAGATGGCACCATTATTACTGCCTTCCGACCTCAAATTTTATAATATTTTTGGCTTGAGGCAATTCACAATTTTTCTCTTCCAGAGTTATAGAAAACTATGCTTTTATTTGCACTAGCAAAAAATGTTGTTGTGTTATTGTTGGTGTTGTTAATTTCTTTCACTGATTTTGTTGTTACTTTTATAATTGCTATCGTTGTTATTTATGCTGGTTTTGTTTATAGTCTTAGCCTTATTTCTGTTAATACTTTTTGTTGTTGTTGCTCTGGTGGTGGTGGTTGAGGTGGTGTTAGCGGTGTTGGTGTAGAATTCTTTTTATGGGGGTATCATATTTTTCTAGAGCAAAGAAATCAATTTTATAATATTCACCTGCTTCCCGTGCCTCTGAGTAGCTGTTGTTGTTGTGCTCAGGGATTGCTTGCACTTTTGATGAACGTTGGATACTCCATTCAGTGTAACATACACTGTTCTCGTCTCCCGATGAATCTTTTTCGTCCGCCATATATATTTTATGAAATTAAGGAGCGTGTTTGTGAAATAAGCCAGAAACTGGGAACACCAATTGGCTCACCAGAAAGGAGATAGGTTTCCCCACAAAACAATATATAATGGAAACGTTTTAGAAACTGGTAAACAAACAATAAACTTTCAGAGCAGAATATGCGAGACCTCTACTTCAGAAACAAAGTATAATAATACTTTATACTATAGGCACAAGGCCAGCAATTTATAGGATCAGAATGTCGATTAAATTGACCTCAGTGCATTACTGGTGCTTTACTTCATAGAGCCCGTAAGGATGAAAGGCAAAGCTAACCTCAGTTGGATTTGAACTCAGAATATAAAGGGCCGTAACTATAA
This sequence comes from Eledone cirrhosa, assembly GCA_964016885.1. Classification (NCBI taxonomy): domain Eukaryota; kingdom Metazoa; phylum Mollusca; class Cephalopoda; order Octopoda; family Eledonidae; genus Eledone; species Eledone cirrhosa. The sequence goes on from OZ024743.1 coordinate 3,999,097, forward strand.
CCTGTAAAGCATGTTGTCCGACCCTTGTGCTTAAATCAGAAATCATTAGCGGTATCGGGAGAGTGTCGGACGCCATGCTTTGCAGCATAGAGTTACGGCCCTTTTACGGTCTGAGTTCAAGTCCTGCCGAGGTTAACTTTGCCTTTCATCATTACAGGGTCGATGAAATAAAGTACCAGTAATGTACTGGGATAATTGCTGGCCTTGTGCCAAAAGTAGAAATAATAATAATAATTATTATTATTATTAATGCATAGGCATTATTCAACACGTCTTCCTCGACAACAGTATTGCATGATTTCAGTAGAAATTGCTTGCTAATCCTAATATGTCGAGCAGCTGTGTAGAGGCTCTATAATTAGTAAACGGGTTGCTCGTTGTCTTTTATGTTTTAAACTACTGTTAAACTTAAAAATTAGACTTTCTAAATTGGTTCCTTTTGAAATTTTATATTTATATTTTCTTTGAATTAACATCAACATTTTGAAATTAATTCTATAGTCTATATGCAGTTTAAATTATCAACAAGGAATTACTTTCAGACATATTATTATTGCCAGCCATAATACGGCATTAGATAAGGCATGCAGAGTACAAAATCTCATTCATCTTTCAATTGATATCCAGGAATATAAGTCTTCGATAGAAATTGAATATTTGTAAAGCTAGAATTATAGACATTGCTCTGTTGAACATAATTTGTCTTGCTGTTGAGAAGAAAAAGCAACCAATACAATGCTTGTTATTATTATTTTAATTTTCTGAAGGAAAAATACTGAGAAACAACGTTTACATTCAACAAGATAAAACAAATGAACTTCAAAACACATCTGCGTATAATAAAATTAATAGATATTTTAAAAATAAATTTTATAATTTAAATAAGAAACAAATAGTAAAAATATAAGAAAATAGTATCATAAAGAAAATGTTATAAAAAATATGACGTCAAAGAAAATAATTCGTTATTTCTATGACAGGGTAAAACGTTTTTTTTTTTTCATGGGGCAATTAATAATTGTTTCTAACATTGGCACTAGGCCATCAGCTTGAGGGAAGAGCAAAGTCGATTATAATGACCCAGTAATTAAATGCTACTTTATTTGATCGACCCCGGCGGGATCCCAAATAAGAACGTACAGCATGCTGTAATTCATTTCATCTGACGCGCTGAAGTTTCTGTCAATCCATCGCATCTTTATAATAATTAATAATTGTTTCTACTTTTGGCACAAGGCCAGCAATTATCCCAGTGCATTACTGGTACTTTATTTTATCGACTCCGTAAGGATGAAAGGCAAAGTTAACCTCGGCGGGATTTGAACTCAGGCCATAAAGTGCCGTAACTCTTTGCTGCAAAGCATGGCGTCCGACCCTCTACCGATACTGCCAATCCACCGCCCTTATATATTTATATAATAGAAATTCTTACAATGGCTTATATATATATATATATCGTTTCATATATATGTATATATGAGCGTGTACGTATGTAACTACGTATGTATCTATGTATCTACGTATGTATTTATGTATTGAATGTATGTATCCAATATATATATATCATATATCATATACATATATGTGTGTGTGTGTATATTTGTGTGTGTGTCTGTGTATGTGTGTGTATGTGTGTGTATGTGTGCATGTATGTGTGTGTGTATATGTGTGTGTATGTGTGTGTGCATGTGTGTGTGCATGTGTGTGCGTGTACCTAAGTATATTATTATACATAATACTATTCTATACACATACTATATTCTAATTTGGTCTGATAACACCGTGTAACAAAAAAATTTTGTTTCTCTGTTTCTGGCTTGTAATCACTTTTTTGTGTTACTTAGGTACCAAATAAACAAAAAAGTGCTATTAAACAGTTAAAAGTTTGGGTTTGTAAAAATTCTAAGCTATTCACTAGAATTTTTTGTATGCTGGAGATTTTACGTTGTATGTAAGTTTAATTTGCTTATGTTAAATGATTTTTTTATATATGTTTCAGGTTAAATTAAAATTATAAAATAAAGAGTAATACCTAAAGACAATTATAAAAGTGCTATAAAGTATAAAATTGTTAAAAAGTGGATTAAAGAGATTTATTGATACTGGATTTTCGCACCCTGAATAAAGGGTAAGTTGTGTTTTAAGCATTCGTCTCCAGGATGAAGCAGTGGAACTTGGTCAAGGAGGAAGTGCAGGTGACAAGTCAGAGAAGTCGACACAAACCTTTCTCACGCTTTTACACTCTTAGGGATGGCCTCTGCTTCTGTCATGACGTGCCTGGACTGTTTGACGTTATTGGGGTGCCGTTTGTGCCCAAGGAGTGGTGGCTATTTATAGACAGCTCCACCACAAGTTTGAAGGCTGTCCTCCTCCACAATGGAAACAAGTTCCCGACACTGCGCCTAGCTCATTCAGTCTGCCTGAAGGAAGATTACTACAGTGTGAAAGTCCTCTTGGAAGCTCTGCAATACAACCAGTACAATTGGGAAATCATTGGAGACTTCAAGATGGTGGCTTTCCTGATTGGACTCCAAGGAGGCTTTATCAAATTCCAATGCTTTCTCTGCCTTTGGGACAGCAGAGCCACCTCTGACCACTACAAAAGAAAGAACTGGGAGCAGCGAACAGAATTTGTAGTTGGGACCCAGAACGTCATGTGGGAGCCACTGGTTGATTCCAGGATTGTGCTCATGCCGCCACTGCACATTAAGTTGGGGTTGATGAAGCAGTTTGTGAAGGCTCTCAACCAAGATTCAACCGCTTTTAAGAACCTTCTTGAGTTCTTCCCCAAGTTATGTGAGGCCAAAATCAAAGGTGGAATTTTTGTTGTACCTCAGATAAAGAAGGTGTTTAAGTCTACCGAGTTCTCCAATAAGCTCAATAGGATTGAGAGAACAGCATGGAACTGTTTCAAGGCAGTTGTTAAGGGCTTCCTGGGCAACTACAGAGCTGAAAACTACCAGCAACTGGTGCAGGATCTGGTAAAGGCTTTTGGCGCCATGGGATGCAGGGTGTCGCTTAAACTCCATATGCTAGACGCTAACCTGGAAAAATTCAAGGACAATATGGACGCCTATTCAGAAGAACAAGGCGAACGATTCCACAAAGGTGTGAAAGAGATAGAGTGGAGATACCAGGGCCACTACAATGAAAAAATGATGGGGGACTATATCTGGGGGCTAGTGCGGGAATGCGACCTGGACTACAACCGGAAATCGAAGAAATCCAGTCATTTCTGGCGTGTATAAGTTGCTTTATAAGTGTTATTTGTTTTTACTAGTTTGCTTTTGATAAGCTTGTATAATAAAATAAATATATACTCTGTTGATTTAATTATATGAACTGATAAATAAAAAAAAAAATGTGAAAATTTCTAAATATCAAACTTCTAACCACAAACCCAAACTTCTGATTAAATAACAGTATTCTTTTATAATAATGGGATATGACAAACCAGGAAATGATACTTAGAACCGGGGAACAAATAATATGTTACACGGTGTTATCATTACATCGGAATTTATCTGGCCTTTTTATGTTACTGAATTGGATGCGATTCAAGAATCCTCATATCGACTCGAACTGTAATAAAACTATCATCTGCAATACAGCTGACGCTTATATGTCAATGGTTTACTTGGTACCCTTTGCAATTAATGTTCCCCTAAAGGCAGCGTCATTAAGCTGGTATCAGTGCCATGCTTACTGATTCAATGATTATTAAGGGTTATATATATTTAGATATATCGTTATCTAAGTGTGAAATGTTAATAGAAATAATGCACCCTCGATATGTAAACATAGAGGTAATTTATATCACTTAAAATACGGCAACCATGCATAGAATGATTGAATTGTCGTTTTTCAATGATTTTTTTCTCTCGCTATTGTTGGTTTTGTTTCAGTTTATGCATTCTAATTAGGAAGTTAGAAATTGTATCAATATAGGTACCTAAATACATACATAGATACGCACATACACACATACATACATACATACATACATACATACATACATACATATATATTTATATATATATATATATATAAATGAAAGGTATAGAAAGTATTGTAGCAAGAAGCCAACAGTATTCCATAATGTAGAAGTGACTATAGCGTCAAAATGGGAAAATAGTTAACGTAAGATGTGGGAAAAATAATTCAAACTCAATTCAAAAAGATATATATATATATATATATGTACACACACACATATATGTGAATGTATATATATATAAGAGATAGAGAAAGTTATCTATCTATCTATCTATCTATCTATCTATCTATCTATCTATCTATCTATCTATCTATGTATCTCTCTCTCTCCCCCTCTCTCTCTCTCTCTCTCATATATATATATATATATATATATATATATATATATATATATATATATATATAATGTATATATATATATATATTTATTTGCAAATAGAAAAAGTTATAGCGAAAGAGAGAGAGAGAGAGAGAGAGAGAGAGAGAGAGAGAGAGAGAGAGAGAGAGAGAGAGAGAGAGAATGATAGACATACGTTGGTGAAAAAAGGGAGCTGAACATTAAATCACACATATACACACACACCTGTAAACCTACATATACACACACACACCTGTAAACCTATATATCAACACGTACTAATTAAAAAATAATGAGGGTAATCACTAGGTTTTGTTAAATAATAACATAAGCTGTTTGATGTCATTACAATGTAGAGAGAAATCGAAAACTAGGCTTTAGAATTACTGAAGAATAAGGCATACAAGGACGAGAAGTAAGATATTCTGCCGAGAAATAAAACACTGCGTAGTAAAGTAGACGAGAAGCTGAAATTAAACTGACAAAGAGACACCTAAAATCAGTGTAACTCACGAATAGATTGAATACTTAAATATAAAGAAGAGCTTGTATTGTGAAGAGGAAGATGTATGTAGGTAAAGAGATATAGTCTGTATGAAACTGAACTGAATTGTTTTAATAAGAATAAATGCAGCTAATTAAACAGCATCATTATAAAATAATGATTACTTAGGTATTCCTCCAAACACACACACACATATACATTTATGTATATATATATATATAAAGTTTGCTTCAAGCAAACATTAACACTCACATATATATATATATATATTTACATTTATATATATATATATATATATATATATATATATATATATATATATATATATATATATATATATATGTGTGTGTGTGTGTGTGTGTGTGTGTGTGTGTGTGTGTGTGTGTGTGTACGTGCGCGCGTGTGTGTGCGTTTGTGTGTGTATGTATATAGACTAGCATATTACACATAAAAAGTTCCTTGATTGCAAAATTATCAGTAAATATGCTTAAGTCTTTGATTTTCCTTAAGCTTCTCCCATTTGTCGATCTCTTTATCGCCGTTTCATCTCAATATATTACAATTATTTTCTAAATGTTCTGTCTGTTATAGGATTTGTTATTATTGTTTTCTTATCAAAAGCAGATACATTGGTAAATATGCTCAATTAGAACAGAATAGATTGACAATAAGACAGAACGACAGAAAAACAGATAGTTACAGTGGTAGGTTTGTATATCTGTATATGTTGTCCAAGGGAAAGCCAATAGCTGATACAGCTTGGCACCAGCGACTCATTTCTACAGCTGAGGAAACTGGAGCGCAACGTGAAATAAAATATTTTTCTCAAGAACACAAAGCACCGCTCGGTCCGTGACTCGAACTCACCATCTTTCGATTGTGAGCTCGACGCTCTAACCGTTAAGCCACGCGTTTTCACACACAAACACACACACATACCCACTCACAACACACACACACACACACACACACACATATATATATATATATATATATATAACGAAGGAAATGTGGTAAGGAACCAGGTGGACCATAACGCACCAAAGTACTCAATACTTAGGGTAGTAGAGTGGGTAATAGGAACAAGTAAGACCCCGACGGCTGAGCTCAAGCCGTTTCGACGGCTAATTCTGGACTGAATTAGCCGTCGAAACGGCTTGAGCTCAGCCGTCGGGGTCTTACTTGTTCCTATATACACACATATATATATATATATATATATATATATATATACCCACCCACACACACACACACACACACACATATATATATATATATATATATATATATATATATATATATATATATATATATATATAAGTATGTATACGTACATGCATATATGTATACAGACGTACAGTAGTATGTATATATATATACATACATGCACACATATATATATATGTACGTATGGATTCACCGAACATTTATTATAATGCTCGGTGTGTTTGTAAACAAACATCCCGTATTAAGCCGTAGTGTCTAGCAACCATCGTTGCTCGTTTGTTCAACACTGACAAAGGAACGCTGTACTAGTTTCAAGCTTATTAGCTATCGTCAGCAACGTATACCTTTCTGCCAGATGATTGAACGTCTGAAAGTATATACTTTCCTTATGCATATTAACGGCTGAGTAGCCCTGAGTGGGTTAATCGGCCGGGTGCACTGAAAACGATAAACGAAAAAGATGAAACGAAATTTCATTTCCCACTCTTAGTACGGCTGTTACTTAAATATAAGTATGTATACTACGTACATACATATATGTATACAGACGTACATATATATATGTGTGCATGTATGTATATATATATACATACTACTGTACGTCTGTATACATATATGTATGTACGTATACATACTTATATTTAAGTAATAGCCGTACTAAGAGTGGGAAATGAAATTTCGTTTCATTTTTTCCGTTTATCGTTTTCGGTGCACCCGGTCGATTAACCCACTCGATATTCAAATTGGGCTACTCGGCCGTTAATATGCATAAGGAAAGTATATAGTTTCGGACGTCCAATCATCTGGCAGGAAGGTATACGTTGCCGACGATAGCTAATAAGCTTGAAACTAGTACAGCGTTCCTTTGTCAGTGTTGAACAAACGAGCAACGGTGGTTGCTGGACACTACGGCTTAATACGGGATGTTTGTTTACAAACACACCGAGCATTATAATAAATGTTCGGTGAATCCATACGTACATATATATATATATATGTGTGCATGTATGTGTATATATATACATACTACTGTACGTCTGTATACATATATGCATGTACGTATACATACTTATATTTAAGTAACAGCCGTACTAAGAGTGGGAAATGAAATTTCGTTTCATTTTTCCGTTTATCGTTTTAGGTGCACCCGGCCTATTAACCCACTCGATATGCAAATTGGGCTACTCGGTCGTTAATATGCATAAGGAAAGTATATAGTTTCGGACGTTCAATCATCTGGCAGGAAAGTATACGTTGCTGACGATAGCTAGTAAGCTTGAAACTAGTATAGCGTTCCTTTGTCAGTGTTGAACAAACGAGCAACGGTGGTTGCTGGACACTACGGCTTAATACGGGATGTTTGTTTACAAACACACCGAGCATTATAATAAATGTTCGGTGTATCTATACATACATATATATATATGTGTGCATGTATGTATATATATATATATACATACTACTGTATGTCTGTATACATATATGCATGTACGTATACATACTTATATTTAAGTAACAGCCGTACTAAGAGTGGGAAATGAAATTTCGTTTCATTCTTTCCGTTTATATATATATATATATATATTTAGTTTTAAATATTCACTCATATAATAGCACACCGCCATTTATGCATATATATCTATAAATTCATTTTTACATAAGAGAATATGTGCCTGTTTTTTTTGTTTTTTTGTCTGTTTTGTGGTATGCCAGCCGAAACCGCGCCACGTTGCGTCCCTTTAACTTACGTTCGATAAGTAGACCCGATTGAAATGTAAACTGAAATAATCGACAATAACCTTTGAAACTGCTGTCATGTCATTATTGGTGAATTGGCAGTATCGGTAGAGGGTCGGACGCCATGCTTTGACGCATAGAGTTACAGCCCTTGCCATTCTGACTTCAAATCCCGCCGAGGTTAACTTTGCCTTTCATCCTTACGGGGTCGATAAAATAAAGTACCAGTAATACACTGGGATAATTGCTGGCCTTGTGCCAAAAGTAAAACAAGTATTATGGTGGATCGGCAGTATCGGTAGAGGGTCGGACGCTATGTTTTGATGCATAGAGTTACGCCCCTTGCCATTCTGAGTTCAAATCCCGCCGAGGTTAACTTTGGCTTTCATCCTTACGGGGTCGATAAAATAAAGTACCAGTAATACACTGGTTAATTGCTGGCCTTGTGCCAAAAGTAGAAACAATTATTACAGTCCAATGCAATAAAAGAATAAGGAAAATATATATTTTGTTTCTTTTTTCTGTACACTTAAAATGTCGCTCATACACACATACACACAAACAGACACACTCACATACAGCACTCTCAAACGCACATAAGAAAAGATATACGCACACTAGCGATAAAGTTTATATATACATGGTTAGGGGATTAAAGCTTAATATACGTTTGCATGGATACACAGAGAGAGAAAGTGTGTGGGTTTGAGGGAAAGAGAGAAGAAAAGAGAGTGTGAGAGTGTGTATACTCCTTCTGATATTGCTAGAACAGATGACTGTACTTCGTATTACACGGCGTCTGCTAGAAGACTAAGGAACATTATATGTATGATAATGAGGTATTATTCGGTATCTATAGTAACTAGAAAATTACTAGACTTTTTATTTCTTTCTGCATTGTCACCGTTTTTTTTTTAATATGTTCGCATTTGTACACAGACGTCATGACAAAGAGAACAATCACTTCATGCTGCTGTGTTGATTTCTTTCCTTTATTAATTACTATGATCACGATTATGTTTAATTTCCCTCGGAATATTAGTCACGTTAAGTTAAAATGTATAATTATATATTTTTTTCCTCTTGATTTTCCAAGTTCATTTTATAAATTTGTTTAAATATTGTTAATCTACGCGTTTGTTGGCTTGTGATTGCTTCAGACAATTTAGAACACAGCTTCTCAAACAGCAACAAACTAAATATAACTAATAATGTTATTTATTCCCTTTTAGGATTGCTAAGGAAAAATACATTAAGAAAAGAACATCATATTAAATACCGATATATAATTTTCTTTCAACCGTCATATAAATAGTTATATATCCAACTATCTATCTTTCTCTCTCCCCACTCTCTTTATATATACATATATATATGTATATAAACACACACACACACACACACACACACACACACACACACACACACACACACACACACACACACACACACACACACACACACACACACACACACATATATATATATATATATATATATATATATGATGGCTGTCTCCTCGTTATCGAGTATTGCCATTGCACGATATAACATTATTAATAATTATCAATTAAGCTATCGTGCAATGTCAGTGCGTGAAGATTTTTTTTAAAGTGAGGAAGAACTTTGCACTGAGCCAATCCCAGCAAACAAACACTCTCACGCACATACATATATACATACATACATACACACTCACATATATACATACATACATACATACATACATACATACATACATACATACATACATACATACATACATACATACATACATACATACATACATACATACATACATATATGGACTAAATGATAGTTCTAATGGGTAATATTGCCTTAAACAGTATATCTAAAGAAAAAGAAGAGATTGTTACGAGTGGAAGAGATATATGTCAACTCAAGCAGGGATGGTTAAGGCTCTAAAGCAAAGGTTCTCAACCCATTTTCCCTTCGAAATCACGAAACCCCCCACTACCATTTTTTTTCCATTTTTCAATATACTACTGATTTTGATATCAGTAGATTACTAAAAAAAAATGATTAACGATATTCCCAAGATACCATTGCAGGCAGCTGAGAGTATAAATACATTCCTTGAAAGGAAATATATAAATTTAAAAAAAAAGGAACATAAATGTTCTCTTTTATGAATTAGGACCAGTTGAAGTTGTTATATTCCCACCAGACGATACCAGCTATTTTGAACTGAACATTTATACAAGAGCAATTCTGTATATCCAAAGAATGCTCTTATTTGGAAGAAAGTGGAAATTGTATTATTACAAAGCTTTCCAATTTTCCCTTTAATGAAACGGACAGAATAAATGCTGATATCTAACTTGATGTCCCCTCCGCTTTGTGACCACGCAAGAGGGTTTTCATGACCTCGTAAGAGGGTATATTCACTAGTAAACGGTAAAATATATACAACAAATGAGTAAGTGAATTGTGGTAGATGGTTTCCAGTCCAGTCAGACTGCAACTACAAATAAAAAATCGACTTACTTTAACCTCGTATCAATGGGACCCTTGAGCTTCATGGAGTTTAGCTAACTCTTTGACGTGAGCTGTAGTCGGAGATCTCCACGTGCAATCACATTCTAGCGGTTGCGAGCCTTACTATGCAGTCTGGAAACAACACCAAACCCTCTCTCGATTAAGTATGAGCTGGAAAAGGCAAAGCAAATCTCTTAGCCTCTGCATGTAGGAGTGGAAATCGACGCTGAATTTCCTCTTGCATCCAAAAAAGGGGTTCACCTATTTTGGAAAATTTCATTTTGATAATGTCATCTGTCTGAAGTTCAATTAATTCTTCCTGAAAGTTAACGTCGAAATCGTCGACGTTGGTTATGAAGGGATCTGCTATCCACATTGGGATGTCTATCTGCAAAAGGTCGACACACCGTTCTCTCGTGTTGTCTTGTAGTGCACAGAGGTGCGTGGTGTAAATTTGCAGTTGGTCATCGCTCACAATGTTTTGAACATTGGCGACACTATGAAAATTATAGAATTCCCGTCGACAAAGATTCCTTTCGATGACTTTCAATTTGGCCAGGAATATTTTCACAGCATTCCTTGCTTTAAACAAGGTGATCTTCTCACCCTGCAAAGCCATAATGAGACTATTGCATTTGTCAAAGATGTAGGCGGGGTAGGCACAGTCTTGCCTCACATCGAGGTTTTTTTTTTATATAGTTCTGTGTTGCGTCCTCGAAGAAACTCAATGATAGAGTCGAACAGTTTAAAGAAGCGAGCAAGGCACTTGCCCTTTGAAAGCCACCTCACTTCAGTATGAAGGAGCAACTCGACGAATTTTTCGTCATTATCTTCGCACAGTTGCCGGAAAATTCGTTCATTGAAGGCATGGCGTTTGATATAATTGATGACATCAATGGCTACCTGCAAAGACTTGCTCAGCGGCTCGCTGAGTTTCTTCGCAGCCAAGGGTTGTCGATGAATGACACAATGAACAGCAAATACAGATGGATTTTCCCTCGTCAGAAGAGAGACGAAACCCTTATGTTGGCCGACCATTGCTCTTGCGCCGTCCGTAGCACATGATACAATATTGTTAAGAGGTATCTCTTTTACTTCGAGGTATCCCTTGACAGATTCAAAGATCGTGGCACCTTTAGTATCTGTGGCTAGATTCAGAGTGAAGAGAAGCTCCTCGTGCATTTCGTTTTGGTGGAAAAATCGCACGTATCCCAGTAGTAAGGACTGACTCCCGGAAAGTGTGCTTTCATCAAGTTGCATAATTGTTGTTCAACATTTTCCGCCATTTCGTTGCTGCGTCTCCTTATTGAGTCGTTACTCAACGGAATACATTTCAAGGTCTTTAACGGGTTCTGACGTAGTACTGTTGAAAGAACTTCTGAGATGACAGGGGCTACCAATGTTTCACCCAAGGAATGGGGCTTACCACACTTTGCGATTATGTTGGCAATATTGTAAGATGCGACAAGTCCATCAACATTTGAAGCTTCAACTTTTGAAAAGGCAGAAGAAATTAGTGTTGTTTTCTGGAATTGGTCCCTAAGAGACTGAAAGTATGCTAAATCTTTATATCTCTTATCGGGGTGCCTCACCTCCAGGTGTCTACTCAAACGCGATGGCTTCATCGTCTCATTCGAAAAGGACTCCTTGCAAATTAAACACATGGGTGACAGGTGGTTCGACGGCGATGGGATGAATCCGAACCGTAAGTAATCAATGCTGTACTGCCTGCATTTTTTCTTCATTGCTGAGGCCATTTTCTGTTTAGCGAATGTGTTTGGTAAAGTTACGCAAAGATTTGCCTATATAAGCCTATAAACTTATGTATAAGGAACTTACTATAATGAGTCCTGTTCCAGTATGATAAAGTTTCAAGTAATGTTCTGGAATAACACTTTGTAATAAACAAAACTGCAATGAAAAAGACAAATACTGTCATTAATTAACCAAGTCGAGACAAGTTATATATGAAGATTAACCAGTCTTTCATGTAGGAATAGTAATAACTTAGCTTGAGGGAATTAAGGTGGCAGACTCAATAAAGGATCAACGAGGCAACGAGTTCAAGAGAACTTAATGCAAGAATGACTAGTAATGTGCTATTTTGAAATGGAATTCATCAATTAAGCACGTAGTGATAAGACGCGATAATACTAAGTTAAGACATTACTTATTAGTCAGAGTTACTCAAATTATCGCCCTTACCTTAATGCATCACTGTGATATTCTTGTAATGGTGCTGCAATTATAATGGATGACTGTTGAAGACAACAAAAGCATTTCCTTAAACCAAGGCTATAACAAGACTTGATCGTAGTATAAACAGTCAGTTTATATAGGAATAGCAACAACCTAGTTATAGAATAAATGATGTGGAAATGCAATGAAGATAAGATGGGGTCAAGCAAACCGAATGTTAGTAAGAATGAGCTGAAGTATCGAGGTCAAGCCGATCACGGTGATGAACGGGTCAGTGAATAATGTTGCTCTTCTCCATGGGGCTTCGTTTGCCTTAAAAATGTGAGGGGCACAAACCAACATTTGTTGGAGCAATTTAGTATTACTTATGGTGTCTTTCCTGAACCCTATCACATAAGTAAAAATTTCTTTACGCTAATTAAATTTTATATATTCAAATGAAGTTCAGATATAAAAAAAAAAAAGCTTAAAAAGTGTTTATTATATCAAATAAACAAAAAATAAAACATAGACGTTTGAATAAAAATCATATAAAGTAAATTTATTGTCTTTTAGAACTTTCCAAATGTATCATATCTCGCATCATTGCTGTAAATAAATAATTTAGCAACTTCTTCACAGCTAATCTTTTTCAAAACATCTTTATGAAAGTCTCATATTAGAATATGATTCAACCTTTGCTAAGTCATGGTCGATCGCAACCAAGTTTTGAGTCTCTGCAGAGCGCTAAAAGATCTTTTAGCCTCACAAGAACTGGTTGGAAACATTAAAAGTAGCCTGAACAATCGCACATCATTTAGAAACATGCGACGGGCTTCTGGTTGCATTTCACCGAATATTTTACGATGATCCTCGAGAGATGATCCACTATGATGATTTCTATTAAACATTATTTCGTTCCTTAAAGAGAATTCATCAAGCTCTCGATACTGTATGATCATTTCAGCACAAACATTTCCATTCCTGGTATCTTTTAGGAACTTTTCGTTGCCTGGGTAGCTCCAAAGGAGAAATATCGAGTTGATAAATCATTTTTTCTGCTGTATTGAACAGCTCCTGAAATTTTTCTTCACTGCGTAGATTTTTTTAGCTCCTCCTGCACCAGTTTGACACTATGCAACATGCTACCTATATTGAAGGTGGTACTTTGAAAATATTTGTTCAATCCTTCAAGGAATTGAAGTAATCTAACTACAACGTGCAATCCAACGACACATTGGCCCGGAGAGTGACACGTAAGAATAACATTAGCTCTGGATGCAATGTTGGTGCCAAACTCATTTGTTGCCTCTTGTAAAGAAATAGGGACATCTGAATAATTGTCAAGAAGGGCTTTGACTGCAGAAAGTCGTGTTAGCCATCGAGTAGGGCACACAGGTGTTAAGGAGCGTGGTGACGATACTTCATTTTCTTCATCATGTTGTGATAAATATGCTTGCTTAAATTTTCCTGATGGACTATATAGTTTCCGCAATTCATTCACGCAACCTAGAACATTTTTGATAAGTGAAGCTTGTTGTACGGACTTACTTATAATAAGTTGAGAAATATGAATGCCGCAGTGCACGTAATGGGCCAAATCAAGTTATGTTAGAATGATCTTTAAAAAATACCCGTACGAATTAAATACAAAAAAGTTTCAATCCAAAACAGAAACAAACTATTTCAAATTATATATTTTTGAAAAATAGACGTGAATGTTCTCAAATACTTGATTTCAGTCAAAAAGGCTTTTTTTTTTAAATTCTATATTTCACTGTTAGCGGTTGTAATATTTTGATTGGATAACCAATTCTACAATTCAAACTGTAAAGTCAAAATACAAAAGATATAAAATATGAAGAATTTCTTACCTTTCTCTGAAATCACAAACTCAGGGGAAAAATAGTACCTTGCAAAATAAAATACCTCGTAGCAAAATAAAATACTTAGCAACGAATGATGCTTGGGGACAGTGAGAAAGTAGTATTTGTATCCCTGATATATATATATATACATAGATAGATACACAGACACACACTAACACACATAGACACGCACGCGCACACGCACGCACACACACACACACACATATAAACACACACAAGTTTGTGAGTGTGTATGTATGTGTGTGTGTTTGTGTGTGCGTGTGTGCGTGTCTATGTGTGTTTGTGTGTGTCTGTGTATCTATCTATGTATATATATATTGGTTTATGTACAGAAATAATTTTGTCTACAGTTTTTTATTGCCAGGTCAAAGGCCACTGCTCTTTTCAACAACGCCAAATAACAACGCTCCACACACACACACACACACACATATAATATATATATATATAAATGAAGAGAGAAAGAGGGAGGGACAGAGAGAGTAAGAAATGTGTGTGTGTTTGGTACACATCTATCTATCTATCTATCTCCAACAGGGGGGCTCACACATGCGGCCCGCGAACTACTTATCTCTGGCCCGTGGTAGAACCAATATTTCATATCGCATTATAACTGGTGAAAATGTTCACCCACCACCACGTTTGGCGCCCTGTGCCTCTCCTCCAGGACGTAATAGCCCTTTTGTGTCCTTGAGTTTGAGAGCCCCCTTCTACACACACACACACACACACGGACATATTTTACTTTTTTTTCTGTCTCTGGACTACGCCATGCTGGAGCATCACCTTGGTATGTTATGGGGACGTCAACAAACCAACAAGCATTGGTGGGAGGGCAAACACAAACGCAAAGACACACACAGACATATATACATATATACGACGGGCTTCTTTTAGTTTCGATCTATCAAATCCACTCACAGGGCTTTGGTCGGCCCGGGCAGTGGGACTGAACCCGGAAATATGTGGTTGGGAAACAAGAGTCTTGTCACACTGCATAAATATATATATATATGTGTGTGTGTGTGTGTGTGTAATATATATATTACACACACACACACATATATATATATATAACCTTACACACTTAAATATAAATGCATGTATATATACAAATGTATAAATGCATAGCTATATACATACGTAAATGTATGTATGTATATATGTATGTATGTAGATTTATATATATATGTATGTATGGATATTTATATATATATTTATGTATATATTTATATATATATATATGTATGTATATTTATACATATATATATATATGTAGATTTATATATATATATGTATGTATATTTATACATATATATGTAGATTTATATATATATATATATGTATGTATATTTATATATATTTATATATATATATATGTATGTATATTTATATATATATATATATATATATATATATATATATATATATATATATATATATATATATATTATATATATATATATATACATAGATATTATATATATATATATATACATATATACATAGATACATATATACATACATACATGGTGGCTGCAAACTCATTTTTGAGTACGGCCACTACTTTATATCCATGTAGGAGAACCCCTACCGATGCGCTGAACGAGTGTGACTTTTTAGTCCAGCCAGCGACTTGAAAACTCTGGTACAAACACTACACTTGTGACAATTATTGACACATAGTGCTGGGCCCATGGTACCTTGTGATGACAAGTGCAGAGAGATCTCCAGATATAAACCAATGCCTGTGCCGTGAAGCTTTTACAGTGAGCAAAGCCAATGCACAAAGCCAGTCCCACTCTCTTAACCAAGATGATATTTACCAAAAAGAAGAACAAGTCAACATCATTGGATACCATCAGGGTTGCAGGTGTTATATCAGAGTTTTCCTTCTCCTAGAATTCTGCCTTGACAAAGGCTAAGGGGTCATCTCTCCCGGTGATTTTGGATGTACATTGACTCTTAAGAGCTCCTTTGCCCTTTGACATGTTTTGTTTTTAGTCCTGCAGGATGTCCAAAGTCACCCTCCTCACCAAGAAACCTTGGTGGGGTTGCCAGTTTAGTCGCCAACGACCCGACCATGAGACAGGTTGTACTGGGATACATGTTACCAGTAGCACCAATTGGTGACCTGACATACATACATACATACATACATACATACATACATTTATATTTAAGTGTGTAAAGATGTTGATAGGATCTATGTCTTCTTTTTTTGGTAAGGAGAACATTTTTGTCGCCAGATTTTATTACCTAGGGAGATAAATACCACACTTCTGGCTGAAAGCTGACCAGGTTCTCAACCTCATCAAACACTAATGCCGACCTGTGTGTGTATATATGTGTGTGTGTGTGTATGTATGTGTATATATGTGTGTGTGTGTATGTTCACCATCATTGCTTCTTCTTGTCATTTCTGTTGATGAAGTCCTTACTATCATTCTCTTTGATTTCTTTTGATTTTCTTCTATCTCCCTAGGGAATTCGTTGACAAGCTTCTTTTATTTATTTTCTTCGTTTTCGTCATTCAAATCACTGACTGTCTAAGAGACGTACAAATATTACTTATCAAACTAAAGGGGCTTCTAGCGCCCTCAAAGTTTCAAACGCATAACAACGTCCCCTAACGCCACCTCACAGCATAACGCCCCGCCTAGAGCAACGAAACGCCCCCGGCGGGGCATATGCCCCCCGTTGAGAACCTTTACTTTAAAAAATAATCATAAATCATCTTTTATTTGCGCAGCGTCGAAAAAAAGAATGAATAATTAACAGTTTCCTTGTCTCTTCTGTTTACTGACTATCCCACATATATTCTTTGTAGACAGCTGAAAAGGAAAAAAGTATTTAATCAACAAATTTCAATCGAATTATTTAATTTTGGCTCATAAAAGATAAATAATGAAATTAATAGAAAGGAAGATGAGGAACAAACTCTACTCCCCTGTAAAATCTGAATATTTTAAGTATGCACTGTGGACAAGAGAGCGGAAGTGTTAACGCGGTGAACTGTCTGTGATATCTACTACATTAGCCAGTCCTCCTGACGGGGCTCATTCCTCCTTCCACGGCAGAGATGCTCTCCCCCAATGTTGTGGATGAAATGGCGATTCGGGGGCTGAGGATACTGGATGTTTGGGCGGCGACCGCTGCGAAATATAAGCAGTCGGTTAAAACCCAGTATTGGAAATAATCCATTCGTTTGCATTACGGATGGCAGTGGCCGTGTTTGTGGTGGAAGTGACGAGGTTGGAAGAGGAGAATGTGTCACAGAACGTGGTATCCAATACTAGCCATTTACCCGCGAGAACCGGGAATAGGTTCATCCAGACTGGGCGCGTGCTATCACCACGGTAGAGGCCTGTTGGATTCAGTTGTGATAGGAAGCCGGCTGCATCAAGGGCTCCTTCTGATGATGACATTCAAAGCGGCATGCCGAGGGTCGCGATAGCTCTGGAAAGAGCATGGATATCGGTTTGGGTATTTCAGGCGGAGAGCCACTAAGACTTCTTGTGAGGACTGGAGAACTGTGTCATTCGAAGCCAGCATACACACCATGGCAGAAATGTCTACTTCATTTAATTTGGAATTGACTCGGTCACGGAGATTTTTTGTGCTATCCATTGGTGACTGTGTGTTCGGTATCGGTACGGATGGGCAGATGGAGAGTAAAGAGTCTCTAGTTGAAGGGGAAGTGATGTTGCCACAACATCAAAGTTAGGGTGAAGAAAGTTCTCCTTAATTCCCAGGATAACAGGCGTGGGAGTTCCGAAACAGAGTAGGTCGTTCCAGTCTTGCGGATTATTGGTGTTCATCACCTGGTCGAGAATGTAGACAGATTTCAGGATCTATATAGTCTCTCATTGCGACTGCTTAAGGCCGGAAGTAGTTGCTAAAACCTCCTTCATTCTGAGTTTTCCTCTAACGTTGTGAGAATGCAAACAGCGTAGGCAGTGTCACGGCTTCTGGGATTCCGACGCACGTTTGGATAGTTTGACTAAAGAAAGGTAGAGAAATTGTCATAGTTCGAAAATGTATTTCCTTTCTTCCACCTATTGCGCGTGACATACGTGTTGAACAACCCTCTATGGTGTGAAGGACTAAGAAAAGGGAGGGTTGATGGAAAGAAGGGCAGTGATTCAGCGAAGGTAAGTGAAGTGTTTGGGTGGGACGGTCAAACTCTATGTTTAGCAGTTTATCCAGGGATTGTAAAACAGAAATATACTTATACAGAGAAATAAATATATGCACACACACACATACATAAACGAGCGTGCGCACACACATTATATATATATATATATATATATATATATATATATATATATATATATAGATATAGATATAGATATATAATATATATATATATATATATAAAATTAGAATTGGTGCTCTGAAATAGCGATATAAATAACTATTTCAGAGCACCAATTCTAATTTTCAATTTCTGCTTGACCGGCAACCGCTCTGTATAATCAGTTCCTGATTATTACTAGAATTCTATAAGAATCAAACATTCATGATTTTCAGCAAACAGGTGGAGTACTTGGCTTTGATAAGTACCAATCAGTACAAAACAGAGCTCTGTCAGCTTTATCTCCCCTGTTTGCTGAAAAATTAAAGTAAGTGAGACTGGCACTACTCTAAAACAATAGCGTAAGTTCTTCGAAATGCTTTTAATTAAGCATACAGTGTATTGCAAAATACACTATATATACATTCATCTCTCTCTCTTCTCTCTCTCTCTCTCTCTCTCTCTCTCTCTCTCTCTCTCTCTCTCTCTCTCTCTCTCTCTATATATATATATATATATATATATATATATATAGATATATATATTTGTAGTAAGGTTGCTTGGAAGCGTCCATAGGCGGTATGCCGGTTGAGCACTCTATGCTCCTTCGGAGGTTCGATCCGCAAATAGATCGCTCCTCGAGCTGTTCGCCGGAAAAAACAATTGTAATACGTAATAAATTGTGTTCCGATGCATCACTGATTCTTCGTTGAGGAAAACAGTTAAGAGAAAAAAGAAAAGAAAAGGGCTTCTCAAAAGGAGTATGTAATACCCAAATACAAATATAACAGTTCACAATTGTCCTCAAACGTAAGAGAGTGAAAGCAGTTCTGTGGTGTCTTGTTTTCATTTTCCCGTTTTGTGAAATTTATTTCAACGCTAATTGCGATTTTAAATTTAATACCTGAATATTATGACAATTTACCTTTCATAAACGTTCTCTATACAGATATTTATTTAATTACCTAGATAAATAATTGACAGATTACAGTACTGTTATGGGCGTCTTAGTCAGTGATAATTCTTTTGTTCACGAATCTAGTGGGCTTCAATTTTTGCTGTAGCTGCTTAGAATGTGGGAGTTGTTAATCTAAGAGTCTTCTGATTCTTCCGTCCCTCGAAATGATATTACTTATCACTGCTTAATAGATCTAACTTATGAATAAAGAGGAAATACGTTTTATTGTAGTCATCGCAATAGTAAATTAGAATTCTGTGACGTTCATTTATTTATAATAATATTAGTTTTGATTTAACTAAAATGTGATAATTCAATTGGCAGACACATAACAAAACTTGAGGCACAGAATTCAGCAAACTTGAACTCTTGCTGTACTTCACGTCTTACAGATTTAGGCAATTTTATATCCAGAATAAAACTATTTTCCCTATTCTTCATAATATTGCTCTAGTATGGTAATTAGTTAAGCATAATCAAAATAATTAAGAAATACAGCTGAGTGTTATTTAAACTACGAATAACCCGTGCTGTGACTTGAAAATATAATCAATCTAGTCTTTAACATAACATGATTTCACTTTTCATGAAAAATAAAAATCTCGAGAAAGAAAAGATTTTTTTTTCTTGGGTCTAATTAAAGAACATATTAAACTTCATTAATTTTCTTGTTCTTTATTCCTAACTGTATAATGAATTTTCTATAGCCAGAGGTTGTTATTCTCTACCAGTTTCAATTCTGTATTTGAACACTTCTATTTTGTCATGACAATAACATTTTTTCTTATATTCTCACAATAGTTATTCAAATAAAGTTTTTAATTTTAATAAACATTAACATTCCTAAATATATTGGATTTATGTTAACATTTAACCGTAAATTTTAAATTTAGAGGTAATTATTTAAGCTATTTTTCACGAGAAAATTTAAAATCTTAAAAATGGATACAATTTGATTTGTTCTTGTACTTTGCAGTTAATTAGACTGGTGAAGTAATATAAATATAAAATAATTCAAAACCTTGTAAAGTTCACATAGTTCAAGAGAGCTATTTCCCTTTGAAATGTTTAACATGTGTATTCGAATTTTTCTCAAAGCATGTTGTTATTTATTTATTGCATCGTTTATATAAATTCCACTGGAAGCTGGCTCTAGTTCGGTATCTTTTGTCTAAGTTTCCAGCTATGCAGATTGGTGTATGTAATTGAATAGAATATACTGCACTCTCCAAAGCTGCGTACATGTCATGTCAATTAGTTCATAGCAACAAATGAAAACAAAATTTTACGAAGTTGTCGAAGGCGATAGACTGAAATATATAATATTTATCGAAATATATCGACATAAATATAATATTTATGTGTCTTATAGCTCACGTTTTTCATATTTGTTTTTACTATTTACAGGATGTTTCGTTCACAACCCCATTTGAAAGAAATGTTCAAGGAATTTCGAAACCTTGTAACAGATGATGAAATGCGCGAAAATGTGGCTCTAGAGAAACATGCTACAATGGTTATGAATTTGCTTGATGAAGCCATCACCAACATCGATAATGTTGATCTTTTGTTGGATTTACTACACAGAGTTGGCAAGAATCATTTGCGATTTGTTGGTTTTAATGTCAGTTACTTTTGGGTGAGTATACTTATAATAGTGGAATTTGTTGTATTTCCTAATTTCAGAATAGATACAAAAATGAGACAAATTGAGAAAACTTCAACAATAACGGTAAAAATGAAACGATTATATTATGATGGATTGCTAATGAATTTTACTTATACAGAGATAGTATTATTTATCAACATTTATTTTCAATATTCGGTTTACTTCTTAGAAGTATTCGTTGTATATACATTCACAAAAGATTTCTAGTCAAAGAAATAGCTTTTAAATATATGTATTAATGTATGCATATGTGTATGCATGTATATGTGAATGTAGAGGCCAACCGTAACAACATATACCAAGCTCATGGGAGGTTGTCACGTCCCGAAACCAACCGTTCGTCCATTCCGAAATGCAGAACCACAAGTGTACATAGCAGACAAACAAAAGTGTTACCTCACAGATAACGTAAGAGATGCTCTGTTTCAATTCAAGAGGCTGATTCCTGCGGGTGACGATTCAACTCTGTAACGAAAGAAAAGATTAGGAAGTGGTTTGGGATCCACTGCGCCACAAATCTTCATGATCACTCGCATGCATTTAAACCACTTAATGATCTCTAGGGGAGCGGCATGTGGTGGGCGGCGACCCGTACTGAAATGAAATAATAGTAGATGAAGCCCGAAAGCGTCTACCATAGATCCGCAACGATATTTGTGTTGCTCGCAGATCAGAAGAACGAGTCACAGGGAAAAAACAAATCCGAAGATAATTGCTGTCCAGTTGGATACTAGTTAAAATCGAGAATACGGCGTTCAACTAGCCACAGAGATGGAGAGGAAACATTCCAGACAGTGGTAGTTGAGCAAGTGTACAATATTGACCGGCTCGGGAATGAGCACAATTTGCGTTGGGGAGGCTGGACTTTCAGAGAATGGTAATCAAGTAAGCTCCAGGATCGTAGGCCATCTGCAACACCCTGGTCGTAGTACGCTCTGATGTGTTGTGGAAAAAGTGTTGTTAAGGGCCCGAAAACAGATCAGTGACGAAAGAAGTGGCGGAAATATTAATAAAATTGGTGTCCGAAGTCCTAGGCCCTCGCTTCTCTCAGGTGGGTTGGTTTGTTGTCGTCCAATATCATAAAATAGAATTTTGCATATGCTTTCCACGTCAGGTTAGATGCTGGTATCAGGACTAGACATATCACTGTGACAAGAGGTACTAGAAAATGAATTCAGAAGATTCGGCAACGTGAATTAGTTCCTCAGCAGAGAGAGAGAGAGCGGTTGCGGGACAACCAGAAGCAACCTTCTCATCACAGTTTCGAGCTGGTGAAGCTTGACCTTAGGGGTTAATTGAACGAAAGGACTGAGGATATGGGACAAAAGAAGGCTTCCTTCGGGGTCAACTTCAGCTGAATGAGTATTGATGGCCCTCTCATGAAGGACGCCTAAAATATTTGTGGTTTTAAATTACTGTTTTTATTTTAAATGTAAAGTATCAAATAATATTGTGCGCATGTATAAGCATGGTTTTATAGTTACAGGTATGGTTTTACAGCCTTATCTTCATTCTAAAAATATACTGTGTAATCTATTGTATGTTTATAAATATAAACTGTTCCATTATAGGTTATTGTATTCGTTAGAATAATTACTGAAATGATTGTATTACATTCACTACACACTTCTAAGCGCGCGTAGAATAAAAATAGCACTACAATACCTCTTTGTTTATATGGAAAGTTACACCTTCTGCAGGAAAATTCACACTTACGCTTAATAGTAGTCAAATGAATCGTTTAACTTCCTTTCGTGCATCGCATTTTAGACTATGGTTGTTTAGAGATTAGAAAAAATGCCGGAATATCATGTGTTCTTTGCGTTATATAAAAATGGAATAAATCCTTTTATCTTCGATAGATCAATGTTTATTTGCATGCGAATTGTTATGAATAAGGAACTGTACATATTAGGAATAATCCTTCACGAACTCGATTCAATTGTGCGAAAATAGATATTCCTATAACAATATATTTATATATTTGTCTACTCTACAGGGAAATAAACTATTTACTGTACATATTTGAGTTTCTCTGGATGTACATAACTGATTATTCATGTTTTAGTTGCACTGTCAACGAAGTGTAACGGTTGAAATAGAGGAAAAAAATCTAGTGTTACATTAATTCCAAATTAAATGAGCTGATATAAACAGGCACATCCATTCAAAGAATATACGACGCGCACGAGGATCTCTCAAACAATGCAAAAAGCAACAACTTGAATTATCATGCGTTGATATCAATTTAGTAATCAACATAATGCAAATACTATGATCTATATACATATTAATAAATCATTTAAAAGATGAAATATTTATAAATATTATGAGGTTTTATCTCGAATAACTTACCAAGGCATAGATGTTAGTTTTGTATTGCTCTTGAGATCCCCTATCACAAATCAAAATTCGTCCAAATATGGAAACGCTTGATGGGCGTCAAATGATTTCAAAGGATATCATTTTGATAGGAACAATTCCTTAATTTTATAAAAGAATAGAAATCTTGTGTGAATCACCGCTAATAGAAAGGAATTAACTGTATCGTAAAAAGTATATAATAGAAAGAGAAAAACCTATGTAGGCGATTAACAATATTTTGTTGGATGTATCAGCTGATTGTTTCAATATATGCAGAAGATTCTCTTATACTTTCTGACGCGAAATTTCAACGAAAAACATCCCTGTTTCAAAACATCTATCAGTGCTTTGTACATTTACTCTTTCAGGTGACCCTACGGTTCGAATAGTGTTACACATAGGAATACATTTGTTTTAACTCCATACATTGAATCTTGCTATGAAGAAAACACATTTATATATTCATATACTCTCTTATCGGTGAAATATACGTATAATGAATAATATATCTTAATTCCACCTATACCTTTGGTTTGACATTTACTGTATATATATATATATATATATATATATATATATATCAACTAAATACGTTTTGAAACAGTGAGCAGGTTTGAAATTAGAATATGTATAGCTTTCACCGTATTTTTGACTAAAGGAATTTTAGCCTGATAATGGGGTTTAGAACCCTCAGATAAATGGAAAAAGATGAGTATTGACGTACATGGGAGTCGAACCCACATCTTTGGTTATCGCGACCACTGTGCTACCATTACACCAACTATGGTAGCACAGTAGTCGCTGAGGGTTCTAAACCCCATTATCAGGCTAAAATTCCTTTAGTAAAAAATACGGTGAAAAAAAAAAAAAAAAAATATATATATATATATATATAGAGAGAGAGAGAGAGAGAGCGACCCCGAGAAAGATGGTTGGATAACATCCATGAGCTTAGGGATCCAACCAGATCAGGGATCCAACCAGATCAGTTGGAGACAGCTGCTTCCGACAGGACTCGCTCGAAGGAGTGTTTGAGGACTCTTCCCCCACGAACCTCTGAGGAATAGTATACTATACGAACATGCTAGACAACAACATGACGGTAACATAGACAACATAGAAATTAGAATAATATCTAAACATAAAAATGACCCAGCAGGTAGGCAAATCACAGAGGCCAGTGAAATAGAAATTAGAAGGCCAAGACTAAACAGAAAGAATGAGTGGAACAACAACAACACCCAAACAAACAACACTGACCTAAGAGAAGTATAAATAAGTAAATAAAATAAAATAAATAAATAAATAAATAAATAAATACATACACAAACACAATAACAACAAGCACATAAACACACACTAGTCACCCATCACACAGCAAACAAAACACTATACACACACGCAAACGCAT
This sequence comes from Eledone cirrhosa, assembly GCA_964016885.1. Lineage (NCBI taxonomy): Eukaryota > Metazoa > Mollusca > Cephalopoda > Octopoda > Eledonidae > Eledone > Eledone cirrhosa. The sequence continues at coordinate 4,024,188 of OZ024743.1, forward strand.
GCGCAAAGAAGACAAAATAAAATAAACAAACAAACAAATAAATAAATAAATATATAGACAGACTGAATAAAAATGGCGTAGACATATAATACAACAGGAGGAAACGATAACACCACTGACGATGTTGCAGATGTGCAACGAAAGATTTATGATAAACTATATATATGTGTTTGTGTCTATATTGTATCTGTATTATTTTTGACCGTCGGTCAGTCAATGGCAACATTGAGGACCGAGTAAGTTAGATTACCGATATAAAAGACATAGAAGCGAGAAGCGAAAACCAACCAAACAGTGAGTGTGTTCTGTTATTAATTCTGGCAATATTACACAAATATGACCCTCCCCAAGTATAACAATATATATATATATATATATATATATATTAGAAAGTGAGGTTTTTTTTACAAAATGAAAAATAACCGAGGTGTCCTACACGAGTGGAAGTATAAAGAAAAAGGGATGAAATCGAAAATGCAACTGAAGTCTTATTTTTTTAAAAAATATATATTTATTTGGTTCCTTTACCGGTTTCGCAGTTCTTCTGCTTTTCAAAAGGTGAGTTGAGATGGAGGGTCTGTGGTTTTTCTCACATCTGGTTGGTCTCTAAATGTTACTTGTTTTATATGGAAAAACTGGCTCGAAAACCAGGTTTTTCGAGAAGTAATTTGATTGGTTTGTCAATAATTATAATAAATTTCGCGCCAGTTCGCGTTACAATAGTTCTTCAAATAAGAGAGAGGGGGGGGGGGGTGTCACAGGTTGTTTTTTCATATATGAGTGTTTGAATTTCTTTTTACTTGAAAAAATGAGGCTCACGAAGGCTTTTTTTTTTTTTTTTTTTTTTTTTTGGTTGGTTATAAATGAAATTTGGCTGTCACGTGAACAAGTTTTCATTACATTTTTGCGCCCTTATTTGGAAAACTATTCTGTAGTCTTTATAGTGAATGTTATGACAATGGAGAGATAGTGGTCAAGGGAAAAGGGATTCACTATAAAGACTACAGAATAGTTTTCCAAATAAGGGCGCAAAAATGTAATGAAAACTTGTTCACGTGACAGCCAAATTTCATTTATAACCAACCAAAAAAAAAAAAAAAAAAAAGAAAGCCTTCGTGAGCCTCATTTTTTCAAGTAAAAAGAAATTCAAACACTCATATATGAAAAAACAACCTGTGACACCCCCCCTCTCTTATTTGAAGAACTATTGTAACGCGAACTGGCGCGAAATTTATTATAATTATTGACAAACCAATCAAATTACTTCTCGAAAAACCTGGTTTTCGAGCCAGTTTTTCCATATAAAACAAGTAACATTTAGAGACCAACCAGATGTGAGAAAAACCACAGACCCTCCATCTCAACTCACCTTTTGAAAAGCAGAAGAACTGCGAAACCGGTAAAGGAACCAAATAAATATATATATTTAAAAAAAAAATAAGACTTCAGTTGCATTTTCGATTTCATCCCTTTTTCTTTATATATATATATATATATATATTCCATTCCTTTTGCATCCTTAGAGAATCGAGTGATGAGAAATCTCCATCTGCAGGCCTCAAACAGGTTTTGACGCATGCGCCTTGCTTCTACGCTCTATTTCAAGCTTATTTTCGAGGTAGGCTATCACTGATCTCTTTGTAGGCATGCCTAGCACATGACCAAGCATCTTATACTGTCGTATTGGGATGATATCACATAGATTACTTAGCCGGGACCTTTGTACGACCTCCTCATTTGTGATATTGTCACGCCAAGAAATCCTAAGTATGGTCTTAAGGCGAAGGCTATGGGAGTCACCTGCTATTCTGTTAACTTTACCATTCGTGTATACAGGGGACGCATTGTGCCTTGGATAATGAAGGAGTTGGACCTTAAAGGTGGCAGGTGATGAAAGATAGCTGCATCATTGCTAGTCTCTTTTCCACATTAGTTCATGAGTTGCGATCTTTAGTGGGGATACTGCACAGGTATGCAAAATTGTGAACCGTTTCCTGAGTCTACCACTCTAACTGGACTTTTTGCTGTTGCACTTCCCCAACAATCACTGGATAGAAGGACGTTGGCCCGCAGAAGTGATAGGAAGAAAGGAGCAAAAGAAGAAAATAGGCGAGATTAGATCACACGCCTGTCAGCCAACACACTTCTAGCCGATTATTTCTGCCCTTTTAATTAAATTTTACCCGACGATGTCACTGACGGCATTTTGCTGTTTTAACAGCTTTCTTGTGGTGAGCTCTTCTAATTATTTTATTAATTATATAATTATATATATACTGTATATATATATATATATATATATATATATGTATATATATATATATATGTATATATATATATATATATATATATATATATGTATATATATATATATATATATATATATATATATATATATATATATATATATATATATATATATATATATGTATATATATATGTATATATATATGTATATATATATATATATATATATGTATATATATATGTATATATATATGTATATATATATGTATATATATATATATATGTATATATATATATATATATATATTTATATATGTACATATATATATATATATATATATATATATATGTATATATATATGTATATATATATATATATATATTTATATATGTACATATATATATATATATATATATATACATATATATATATATATATATATATATATATATATATATATATATATATATATATATATGTATATATATAAGTATATATATATGTATATATATGTATATATATATATATATATATATATATATATATATATATATATATATATATGTATATATATATGTATATATATATGTATATATATATATATATATATATATATATATATATATATATATATATATATGTATATATATATGTATATATATATGTATATATATATATATATTTATATATATACATATATATATATATATATATATATATATATATATATATATATATATATATATATATATACATATATATATATATATATGTAGGAGGTGAGTTTTATTGTAGTACAATAAAGCAATGCAGATATCGGATAAGAAGCACTCTACAGTTTGTAGGACTGGAGTATACATAATATATAAGAACAAATACATGGAACTCCTTTAACCACCTTTAACCATCTTTTGTTCTTATATATATATATATATATATATATATATATATATATATATATATATATATATATATACATATATATATATATATATATATACATATATATATATTTATATATATACATATATATATATATATTTATATATATACATATATATATATATATATATATATATATATATATATATATATATATTTATATATATATATATATATATATATATATATATATATATATATATATATATATATATATATATATATATCAATAATATTAATAAATGGAATCTATCTTTATAAAACCATATTTATTTTATTATATATATTTCAAGGGTACCAAAATGTTGGTACGCTCTCATCAGATAAATCTATTCAAATAAAACTCAACATTAAGTTCTTGTTTGAATATGTCACTATCTGTAAATCAACTTTTGTATTTTATCTGATGAGAGCGTACCAAAATGTTGGTACCCTTGAAATATATATAATAAAATAAATATGGTTTTATAAAGATAGCTTCCATTTATGCTCCAGAAGAATCTGTTGAGTGCTTCTAATCTGTTATAAATTAAATTTGTTGTATTATCAACAAATTAAATAGCTCATTGCTTATATATATATATATATATATAAATTTACATATATATATACATTTACATACATACATTCATATATATATGTTTTTATATGTGTGTGTGTGTGTGTGTGTGTGTGTGTGTGTGTGTGTGTGTGTGTGTGAGAGAGAGAGAGAGAGAGAGAGAGAGAGTGTGTGCGTGAAGATGTGTTTCAGAAATGCTTCACTATTAGAATTTCAATAAATATCTATATACATATTAAATCTACGTAAGAGGAGAACAGAGATGTCTATAAATACACACACACGTGCTTCAGTATCGTTTCCATGATATCCCCCAACAATTAAAGGATTGCTGGTGGGTAGATACAGTGTTTTCGATAAAGTTAGAGTATACAAAGAAAAAATACGAAGCTATCCATCATCTGGCAATTAAAGTGATAACATACGCAGGTGTTGCGCCTGATAGTATAGGGTTTAAAATGTTCGACTGTCAAATTTAAATCATGTCTACCCTTCTTTTACGTGCATCTTGCAATGAAAAACATGTGTTTCCTCTTTGTTTTTGTTAACTAAGTGTGAACATTTAATCTTTTCTCTGAGACTGATAGCATGTTTGCTGTTAAGAATAACCTTCTTTGAAATAAATTTCCTGTTATAAGTCCTTAACAGATCAGAGAATCTGATTGTTAGAAGCGTCTCTCCTCATTTATGGTTGGAAATCTAAAATTGTTTTATAACAATACGCGTAATATGGAATTAAATAATTCATTTCACTAAAGGAAGGTAGGTTCGTTCAATAGTACACCTTATACATATAGCAAGAGACGTAAATTATGAAAACAAATCTAATCTCATAAGTAAGGAAAATAGCCGAAACATAGATATATAGATTTTGAAAAGAAATATTTATTTTTTAATTGGCATAATTCATTATGAGTTAAAATATACTTTACGTGTTACAACATTGGATATATTTAGAGAGAAAATACAGTGTTACTTTAGTAGACATCCATAAATTTAAAATGTTTATTTTTAGTTTCTCTATTTCATGTTATGGTAAATTATAAGTCGTAAAGATTATATTTGAAACGACCGAGATATCACATTTCGATTTTGTCAGATAATTATAAAGATGTTAGTAAATCCTTCTTTACATTAAATGCTAATAGTCATGATTTTCTAATATTGTTTATTACCCTTTACATATTGAAGAAGAGAAAAACATTTTTCTACTTTGAATTTAGGATAGCTAAAAATAAAATATGACTAAGGCTACAGAACTTGCAAGAGTTGTTTAATACGTCAGATCAACTTTTCAATTAAATTAAAATACAGATTCATGCTAAATCCAGTGAGGTTTTTTCTTAACATTACATATATGAGTATTTAATTAGATGGTATATCATGTATATCACAGTGAGTGGGAAGTAGATAAAGTTATGTTTTGATGTGAGAGTCATATGCAATACAACCAATCAAGCCATACATTATACCACCTCTTCCAATTCCGTCTAATAAGATATTAATATTACAATGTGAAATAATGTGGGGAAAAGATTATGTATTATGATCCTTTCTCTGTAAATAATATGTGCGATACGCCAGACTAAAAAAATGTTTTGTTTATATATATATATATATATATAAATATATATAAATATATATATATATATATATATATATATATATATATATATATATATATATATATATATATATATGTGTGTGTGTCATTGTGTGTGTGTGTGTGTATGTGCATGTGTGCGCTAGTGAGACTTTGTATTTTGAGTTGTGTACGTGTATTTATCCCTGTGTGGGCGTTTGCATGTCTTGTTTCCATTATATATTTATTTCATCGTAATCATAGAACTAAAATGGCGACTTCATTAGTTTCTTCTGTATCAAGAAAGGTGCCTAAGCTAAAACTCTCGAAATATATGAGTAATTTCGCTGCTGACAAGATCTTACTTTAAGATATTTTGAAGATATTTATGATACATCTATATTTAATAGATACTTAAATCTCTTTCACGTAGCATTTGCACTTTTGGTGAATATGACACATCGTATAACTATGTAAACAAAACAAGAATATCAGCTCGATCATTCATCGCAAAACATGTAAGAATTAATTAATGAACATTGTGAGTGCCAATGAAATATAGCTTAATCTTGCTATGACACCGTCATATAATATTGCCACACTATATGGCAGTTACATTTGGAATACAGATTAATATAATGCATGAACATTGGTGTGTTGAGTGGTAATAAATTATAAGACAGTAATTTTATATAAGAGAGAAAGTTGCATGCTTGCATTGTGATGGAAAGTAGTATTAATATATTGCCAAATTAAAAGCGAGATATCATCTTATAATAATACTGCGGTATACTACCAAATTGTAATATGAATTTAAATAATATCGTCATAAAATATGATATAAAAATCGATTCAGTAAGAGGATACACACGTTTCTTGAAACGTCGCATTTTCATAGTTATTTAAAACTGCAATATATTAATGAAACATATTTCTCATAATTTCGAACATATATTGTAAAGTAAGAAAACAGTAAATGTATAAATGCATTCGTGCGTTTTATATCGAATGATAATAATGTTTGATTCGTTTGCAACCAAACAGCCTGTAACGCTATGTTTTTTAGATGAACATCGCCATCCCTTTGTTCTAGCGGTGACAGAGAGAAACACAATCGACAATAATATTATTTCTGGGTTATTGCCCTTTGTCAATATTGTGTATCTCTCTTCTGTCACACACTAGAACACTTGAGACTATATAGAATATATATTATATTCTCTAAAGTATACAAAATAAATGAAGGGACTTTTCACCTTGCTTGGCTTCTAAAATTCAGTCTCATCAGCTTTATAAATAACACGACTCTGATTAAAATCTTTTGTCTTTTTTGAACGGCACCACCTTGTACAAAAACATTCTTGTAGTCAAATAGGAACACCTGACGCACTGCAGGCTACATCACATTGGTATATGGGGGCATCTTGTAGATCAAAACCCAGATGAGATGGAGCAAAACTGGCTTCATACTAAGAAAGAGCACCCTAAAATTAACTAAAATCATCCCCTTATTATCTTCTACTAAAGAAACGTTTCTTCATTTCATAATTAAGTGTAGATTTACCCCTAAATTTCAATTTAACTGTTGGAATTGACGGGTATTATCCAATCTATGAAATTTTCTATCGCTAGAAAACATGAATTCATTTTCCACTACGAAGTTGAATGTGCATACCACAAGTTTGTGGTCCACGTACTCAACTATCCTTGGTGATTAACCTAATGAGCAATGTTTCTGTATAGTCTACGTACAATACCTTGCAGGATATCCAAGTCCAACTTCGTGTATTTTGGAAATTTAGATGTTGCCTGCCATCTAATTAGCGACACCTAAACAAATTATCGAGCCTTTTATATATCTTACCTTTTTTTGACTCCCCTCAGTCAACTTTTCCGTACGTCTACGATGCTGTTCTAGTCGCATAATAACACTAATATGCAAACCTTTTCTTGTCAGGTCTCTACATATCAGTGCCGTGGCAGAAATGGCTACCAGTGATATTTAGAGACTTCACTGATCTCTTTTTGGGCCACCCTCTTCCTCTAGAGGTTTAGTAAAGTCATGCTTTCATCTGGGTCTATGCCTTTCTGGATCATGACTGTCCTGCCACACAATCTGGATCGAAGGAAAGAGTTTAAATCTCGTTGATATTTCAAAGCGTGAACGAGTGCTTATCAGATATTCTGGTGTTGCTGAAGGCTATTACATCTAGATTTAGTAAATTTAGATAGATGAGCAGGTGTTTCTGATTTAACTCTGATTTCAGAACACTTGTGTTTATGTATCGTATGTGTAACTCCGATTCTAAGAAATGAAATGGTAGGAAAAGTCAGCTATCTGGTTGTAAGTATTGGCAAATCGAATGACTAAAAGTTTCCTGAACCATCTGTGATTAGAAATATTTTATCAAAACTTTCATACGTCACCAGGAAAATGTTCAGCAGCCGGAGTAAATTACTGGTGCTGTTTGTTTCAGCGATATGTCTATTTGTGTTTTTAGGATAAAGTCATTTAAATCCCCCATCTCTATTATGTTGATATTTGTTGACTAGATGATTGATTATTTCAATGCATAATAGTCTTCCTTTTCGTGAGACGTCTGGTTTCAAAGGTTTATATTTGTTGACTATGACTCTAGATTCCAGCTCTCTTACCCATCTTCCGTTCTTTCGACACCTCTATTTTCTGCCATTTCTCCTAATAGCACATGTTACTCTTGTTATGGTCTTCATCTGAGGAACCGGGATGTCAAGCTTATATGTGTATGTCTGGATTTGTTATTGTGTGAGTGTATGCATAAACATTGCTTTATTTCAGGGAACATTTCAACGTGTTCTCTTTTGTAGGTATATCTTGATGCTGTAACATTTGTGGTTTTGTTTTTCTATTGCATTGGTCGTTATCCCTGCAGCGGTGAACTGTGTCGGCTGTAGCTGGGGTTAAAATACTAGAAATAATGGGGACATTACTATAATGTTATCTGTTCTCCTTCAAGCGTAGAAGTTAAGCTTATTGCCTTCAACCCACATTTGTTCGCATTTCCAGAGGTTGGCACATTCGGAAATGTCACCAAGATTTTCGAATGAAACTAAAACATGAGACCTAATCAATAGTCACTTCCGAAATTATTGAAACTTAGATTATATTGACACCACTTTCCTGTACTTTTCAAGCATTGCCATTTCACTTGTTTAGTCTATATGTGTAAATAGGCTAGATGCTGTCACTTCGATGTCCGTCCTCCCATATACAGATGTATTATTATATATTCTTAGGCTTGCAGGTTTTATTGGAAATTCTGTGAGTTTCCTGCTCTTTGGGTCAAATGGTTATCATATGTCAATGCTTTTTCTCCTTTACTAAATAGCTTAAAGTAGTAAATGACACTTTTCAGTATATCTCAACCTATAATGGTGTGGGGAAATCTATTATTCGAATTTTCCATTTAATACAGTTGTATTTGGCTGTTATTCTCCTGCAGTCGGTAAAAGTAAACACATCTCCGTTGCAATTATCCTGACAAAGTATAATTTTATCCCTCCCTCGTACCAGCCGCTGAGTCTATTAAATAACTAAACTATACATAATGAAATATATTAACAAATGAACAGAGAAAATTACTCAGACTTGTTAAGTTATATATTAATAGTAATATGTGTGTTAGTATAGTAAAATGATTGTAAACGACAAATGAGTGCTGTTTTAAGCTAAACAACTTGGAAAAATAACCAGAAAAGTTTGTTGCACGAAAACGTTAAAGTTTATGAAGAAAGATATGAAATTTCATTTAATTTAATCTATACACATAATGAGTAAAATATGTTTGGAAATTATTTGTGGCGGAGATATGCTCGGAGAAACAACTCTGACATCGTAGTTAATTAATATTAATTATCATAAATATGATCTGTAGTACTGAGTGTTCTCTTCCATGCTATAGGGAAATTATTTATCAATAATTGATTATGGAAGCATTATATGATGCAGTTACAACTTGTAAAGATGAGATTGCAGGAGTCTCTCTAGCACCTTACCATTATCATCATGGCGGATTGGCAGTATCGGTAGAGGGTCGGACAACATACTTTGCAGCATGGAGTTACGGCCCTTTATGGTCTGAGTTCAAATCCCACCGAGGTTAACTTTGCCTTTCACCCTTACGGGGTCGATAATATGAAGTACCAGTAATGTACTGGGATAATTGCTGGCCTTGTGCCAAAAGTAGAAACAATTATTATTATCACCATGTTTATGAAAGGTATTTCACCAGGATCTTATAGTTATCATAATCATTAATCGCTTTACCATGATTATCTCTGTCTACATTTTCGGAGCAGCTAAAATAAACTCTGGTTTTTCTTTGTAAATGATTCCTGTAAAACATAGCAAACATAGCTATTCGTCAAATCTAGACTTGCTAACTAACGTTTATTACAATACCATTTCGGTCATTATTATAGGAATCTTTAATCCATTTTTTCTAAAGTTTTCTCTATTTTTTCTTTTTTTAGTTTTTTGCTTTCATTTACTTGTTTTCTTTGTATTTCTCAAATTCCCCATCCAACAGAAATTCACGATGATATTGACATGAGCCAATGGCATTTAGATAAGCTAATGGAATATAATATAAACTTACATTAAAAATCACTTAGTTACGTTCAATCTCATTAGAGAAATTGTAAATATCTATTTATTCCTACGTAGTTATTTCGTATACTAACAATAGAAAACATCATTTAGTTATGCCTTCAACTATTTTCTGCCATAATATTTATGCCATAATATTTATACCTTTCTTTTAATAAGATTATTGATGGAAAATATATAGAGCTTCTTGGAATGTGATTTAAGGTACTAAACTTAAAAAATCTATCAGTCGTAACCTCAAAATGTTTTCTATTCATATTGTTTATAACACCAGTAATGCACTTTGTTCAAATGAATAGCAAGCCGCTACCTGCAGCCTCAGATATTCAGGACGTATCGGAGGGTTATTGCTGTTCCCAGCAAGCATGCCTTTTGAAGTGTTCCAAAAAGCGGGGCTGGACTAATCTTCTTTAACCATCCTTGGAAACTGTTTTAGATAGTACCTAGTGCGCCTATGATAATCGGGACGACCTTGAATTCATGGCAGTTCCAAATCCTTTTTAACTCCCACTTTAAATCCTGGTATCGGGCATTTTTCACCCTCTCCTTTTCTTGCACTCTCGTGTCGAATGGGCATCTACAATCAGGCACGATCTTTTTTCCTTGTCCCAAACCACCAGGTCAGCCCTATTGTGTTCTAATTTATTGTCTGTCTGTATCCTAAAATTCCACAGCACCTTCACCTGATCGTTTTCCATCATACCACTTCTCAGAATGTGGTAAATTGTTTACTTTGCATAGATGCCAGTGGATCACCCTGCCCATCACATCATGTGTCCAGCCTTTATAGTGAGTCTGGGCTAGGTGTTTACACTCGGATACAATGTGAGCCACAGTCTCCTCTCTCTCTCTCTCTCTCTCTCTCTCTCTCTCTCTCTCTCTCTCTCTCTCTCTCTCTCTCTCTCTCTCTCTCTCCACAGATCCTACACAGTGGGCTAGCCTCCTCCTTGTCAATATTGTGTTTCACTCACTTCGTTCTGAGAGCTTGCTCTTGCACAGTCATTAGCATTCCTTCTGTAGCTTTTTTAAGGTCTCCTCTTTTTAACCAGTTCCATGTCTGTGGATCTCTAAATTCCGTTTTCTTAAAGAAGGTGCTATTAAGGGATTTTTCATGAAGTTTGCTCTTTCTCCTTGTTGTTATTTCCTCCTTGGACATCCCCTGGTCTTCTCCTTCAGTACAATTTTGAGCACTTCCTCCCTATTGTCAGTCACATATTTGTGCAAGTTTTTTTTCTCCATTTGAACACAGTCCTCTATGCTGATAAACCTCTTCCACCTTCAGATCTCTTTAAGTAGAGTCTATCGACATCACTCCTCTTGTAGAACATGTTGTAGATAGTCAATAGCTTCCTAGTCTTCCTATCCTTTTCTTTTTGTTCAGCAACATTCCATTTCAGAATTCCCGCACTGTATCTAATAATAGACACAGCTCTGAACTAGGATGCGGACTAGGATGCGGAAGATCCGTGTCAGCTTATGCGGACGATATCACCGCTGGTGTCGAACGCCAAACACATCGATCGATCGACATTACACTAAAAGAATACGAAGCGGTGACAGGAGGAATGATCCACCAGGAAAAGTCAGTGGGCCTGCAGCTCGGCACCTGGAGAGGCAGGTCCATGCCGTCCAACAGCGTCGTCGGGCGCCGGACGGACCTGACCTCCAGACGGACAAAAACTGGGACGAGGTAACGAGCAGGGTGGCTTCTCTCACCCAGAAATGGGCAGAGAGGAAGCTATCCCTGAAAGGTCGAGCGGAGGTGGCTAACGCGTACATCGCGTCCGTCATTTGCTACCGTCTGACCGTCGTACCTTGTCCTAAGCCCCACCTGACTGCGCTGGAGCGTTTGCTCTTTCGCTTTTTGTGGAAGGGGCGCGCTCCGATGGTCAGGCGGTTCATCTGTTGTCAACACCCGCTACGTGGAGGGCTGGGCATGCTGTGGCTGATGATGCGCAGACACGCGCTCAGGCTACGACATCTCCACCTCTTCCTCGACGGTGATCAGGTGTGGTCGCCGTTTGCTAGACGCGTTTTTCCCCAGCTCGTCTCCTTGGCAGAGCTGCAGTCCTGGGTCAAGCGAAGACCGAGAGAGAGCGCTTGGAGACTGGAATGTTTTCAGGCGCTCACAGCCCTCGACCAATCGGGCAATGTGATCGGTGGAAACTCCACTTCGGCGTTCTATAGAGGATTAGTGGAGGGGAAGAGCGACGACGTACTTGGAGAAACTCTAGGTGTCGACGAAAATCAACTAGCCAATCTCTTCGGAAGAACTTTCGAGCCGGGGCCTATGGACAACTTCCATAAATCCCTGGCCTGGCAGTGCTACCGAGGAGCTTTGCCAGTTCGGGATAAACTCTACAGTAATGGAAGTGCCGTCAGCAGGGCATGTCCGAGATGTGCGCAGGGCGACGAAACCGTCCTGCATGCACTCGTCCAGTGTCCGAGCATTGCTAACTTGTGGGTTTATGTCGGACACCTGCTGTCGCGTGTAGAACGGATCCGGCTATCAACTGAGTCCATCGTGACGATTGCCCCGCCCTCCTCCTTTATCCGGGAAGGGCAGGCAGTTTTTATCTGTCTGGTGGCCATGGCGAAAGAGATAGTATGGTGGACACGTCTGAAAGGGCTGAAGACGAGCACTTTCCTCTTCGGTGATGCCCTGATTAACTTTTTCAAATTTCATTTGAAAAGGAAAATCAGGGTAGAGAGGGAAGTGCGCTCTTCCCAGCTTTTTGTTGAAAGATGGGTGAGAGAGGCAAGCATGGCCCGAGTGAAGGGGCCTACTCTGAGTATATGCCTGTAAACTGAAGGTGGAAAACTGGGAGAGGGCACCGTGGATTTTTTTAATGGGCTTTCTCCACGATGGCCCTCGGAAGTCTCCCCCCTATTGGGGAATTTTTCATTGTTCTTTTTTTGTTACATCCTGTTTGGGGGTGTTTTTTTACACGCAGAAATGCCCATATGTACCGTCCTGTATTATCCTGTACTGTCCTCAATGTCTACTTTGTGTAAACCCTTATGGTTAATAAAGAAAGCATTATTATTATCATCATTGATCAGCGTCAACATTCACCCTCACGGGGTGGATAAGACGAAGTAGTAGACATGCATTGAGGTCAATTTAATCGACATTCTATCTCTCTTCAAATTGCCGTCTCGTCATAGTAGTCAACAAAGTCAATAAAAAACATTGGCGAAACAGACAATTATGACAAGAATGAAGAAACAACAACGGAAACAACGAAAATCAAGCAGAAAAATATGGCTGTAGAATTTTATGTAAAATTGATTTAAAAAATAGAATTTGCTTGAAAAGGATGGAAATAGGCAAATTAAAATCACAGCGGTTGTTGGGTAGGATTCTTGATTGAAAACATCAACTTAATTTACTTCAGAATATATAGATGTTGGCAAGAAACAATTAACGACACATAAATCTTAGTTAAGAAAGAAGATACTTATAAACACGAAAAGTGTATATTTTTGTACATTTGAAATCATGCGAGAATTACGAAATATCAAAAGTAAGTGGTGGTATAAAATATATGAAATAATGGTGGATCATAAATGATGATACACCAATGCACAGAGACAGGACTATCAAGGCGTATCGGCGGATATTGTTCTCAATGTCACAACAAATGGACATTAGTCTTAATCGAAGAATCACTCCCAAGAAATGATAATACAACACTAAATGAATTAAAAAAAAGTATCCGAATATAAATGTTTGGAAATGGATATAAATAAAATATGGATAATTAAAATAAAAACTGCTCACTAGTGGGAAAAGCATCACCCTAAGGCTGTAACTGGGGAAGAAAACGTAACGATCTTTTGGATCTTTCCTGTACATACAGACAGAACTATCAAAGCTAGCAGACCGGATATTATTGTAAACTACCAAAATAACAAATGATGTTAGTTGATGATATGAGCATTCCATGCGATCACAATATTGCGGCAACATAATTTGACAAGTTCTGAAAATATAAAGATTTGATGATTGAAATTGAAAGACATTTAACATCTCAAGGTGGTTACAATGATTGCAGGAACACGCGGAACGATCAAAGAAGGAACAGAACATTATTTGAGAATGATCCCTGGCTTACCATCACTGCCAGAAGTGCAAAGAATTATTTTAACTGGTGCGGTACACGTATTGAGAAGAGCACTATCACTGTGAGAAATATAATAATTCATGTAATCTTATAAATATATATGGCAGTATGTAAGTTTGTATGTTATATACATACGTATATAAACAAACAGATATATCTAATTATAAACCTTGGGGTAAATTGTAATGAAAATATGTATAACATTGATGATGAGAATCATGAATATAATAACAATGAAGTTGGTGTAGCCAAAGAGGACAATGTAAGGGTGGAAAAATCATACCAGATGATGAGCAGCATCAACAAAAAACAGAAGAATGTTAAAAATAATAAACCAGACACGAACAACCGAAGAAAATAATGTTTAAGTAAAAAGAAGTGACGTAAAAGGAAAGAGGATTTAAATTTTCGATGAATTTTCGTTTAGATTATTAAATACCATTTTTTCTATAATTACTAGTATTTGACTATTCTCTGCGGTCAGGTTTTCTGCTATTTCCTTTGATGATACTTCAAAGAGATTTTCAAAAGATTGGGAAAATGAGGACAGGAATATAATGATTTTACTTGAGATTTTCTTGGCTATTTCAAGGGCTGAGGAAGACAGTACGGATAATTGCAAATAACAAAGTAATATACGTGCACTTCAAACAGATACTATTGGAAACGATCGTTGGAATAAGTAGTTGAGATAGACAACCTTCTTCAAGTTTAATAATGTGTAGTAGTAGTAGTAGTAGTAGTAGTAGTAGTAGTAGTAGTAGTAGTAGTAGTAGTAAGAGTAGTAGTAGTAGTAGTAAGAATAGTAATATATATATATATATATATATATATATATATATATATATATATATATATATATATATATAGTGGAGACACGTGGCCAAGTGGTAAGGGTGTTGGACTTACGATCATAATATCATGGGTTCGATTCCTGGGCTGCGTGTTGTGTTCCTGAGCAAAACACATCATTTCTCAGCTGAAAATGAGTACCAGCAATAGCTGGGGGTTTAACCATGCGATGGACTGGCGTCCTGTCCAGGGGAAGTCTTGTACTCTCAGTCGCTTCACGCCATGAAACCGGGATAATCACCGGCCAAATGAGCCTTCTGGCTTAAGACAGACTTTATATATATATATATATATATATATATATATATCAAAGGTATATATTGAGTTAGAAACTCAAAATAGTCTCTTACAATTAAATAGCTCAAAGAAAGAGGCTTTTCTGAGCCGTGTAATATAACTGAATATAAAAGAAAGATGAACACAGATATAAACATACATGCATTCAAATCGTAAGGGACCAAGTTATCTAGGTTGAAAAAATATATTAACTATTAACTATAAAATTGCGAAACAGCCAACCAAAGCTGTCTGGGTGTTCCGGGAGTTGCTCTATATAGGTTTGCTTTTCTTTTTCTTGATTTATTATTTTAAATTGAGTCTGGAAAACCATATAGTTAATAGTTAGTATTTGTTCAACCTAGCTAACTTAGTCCCTTACGATTTGAACGCATGTATGTTTATATCTGTGTTCATCTCTCTTTTATATACAATTATATATATATATATATATAAGAGAGTATTGAAGTTTGCTTGAAGCATTGTGGAATAATAAGGTAGATTTCTTTAAGTCGTTTGGAAGCCTCGACAATGCAGATGGGTAAATCTCCGGGTAACAAGATCCGGTGGAGGAGAGAGAGATGTAAGTGGGAGTACGTTGAGATGCGTGGTGTGTATAAGACTGTAACGTGTAGAGAATGAAGGAAAGAGCGTAAAGGATAAAAATAAAAATAACAACACGAGAAAGAGTTACCTTGGGAGAGATTTAATTGTCCCTATACATTTCGGATCACATCCATCAACTCAGGTTTTTCCGTGTGGGGGGGGGGGGGGGGGGGGGGGGAGGTTGTCTGTGGGAAAGGTGCGAAACGTGTCCTCCGCTGTTCGTTGTTTTGAATATCTGAGGTATGCAGCAGAGCGCGCGTGCGCGTGAAATGCGGGTCGGTCTGGCAGAGGTCAGCGGCCGAAGTAGTTCTTTCAATTGTGGGAGTGGGGTGGCGCTAGCTGTCAGTCCATTCTCTGCCTGTTTGGTGAATGTTACTGTGTGTGTGTATGTGCGTGTGTTGTTGTCTCGTTTGAGTGTGTGTGTGTGCGTGTGTTGTTGCCTTGTTCCTCTGTATTGGCAGTGTAGTATATTCGTATGGTGGAATGCTACTGTGTTTGTGTCTGTGCGTGTGTTGCTATCTCGCTTGTGTGTGTGTGTGCGTGTATTGCTGCATCGTTTGTTAACTTAAAACAATCCCCCCATTTCGCTTCTCTCGGATCGGTTGTTTAGTTGTGGCCCTAGGCGTTTGATCCAAAGTACTTCCTTTATACGTAACGTGCCGACGTTTCTTTCTGTCGCTAGAATTGTGACAATGGGCCTTCCGTCTTTTTTTCCGCATTTGGTTATGTGTTTCCGGAAAGACGAGGCCCTGGTTTTACTGTGTTCCTTGATACACACCCCCCCCCCCCCCCACACACACACACACACACATATATATATATATATATATGTGTGTGTGTGTGCATCAGTAAATGGAATTAACGGGAGAGTGCATGTTTAAATGTGTTGTTGAACATCTTTCTGTTTTTATCGTGTAAATTATAGCATTTACACGAAACATTCCTGATCACCTAATTTAATTTTAATATTAACTATTGGCTAATTTTTTTTCCAGCTTGCAGAACAACCCTTGTTAGAGGCGATAAAGATTACTCTGGGAGACCGCTATACCGACAATATGGACATTATTTATAAACTGGTTATTAGGTTTATGTTAACAGAAATAACGAAAGCTTGTAGGAATGATTTGTCCTGATGCCAGGTTTGTGTGAAATTATTGTGTGGTATGCCAAACCAAATTCTCTCAAGCCAAGTATCAGGTTGTATAGTTGTGATCTAGTGGCCTAGATATCATCGTCAGAAGAAGAAAGAATGCGCCCCGCCTCACCCCATACAAAAGAAATTAAAGCACAAATAAAATTCCATAAAAAACGAATAAAAAACCTACAAAAAAAAAATGATTTTAAAACATGCCAGTTTATAAGTCCAGCAAACGAAAACTGAATCAAATTGA
The DNA here is from genome assembly GCA_964016885.1 of Eledone cirrhosa. NCBI lineage: Eukaryota > Metazoa > Mollusca > Cephalopoda > Octopoda > Eledonidae > Eledone > Eledone cirrhosa. The sequence continues at coordinate 4,041,422 of OZ024743.1, forward strand.
ATCATCAGTTTTAATTGGATACCGTAATTTTTATTGTTACTATTTTTCCTTCAAATTTCCACTTAACTAAAATGAGCTGAGGCGGAAACAAACGGTAGGACTCTATTGAATAATGTTCTCAAGAAAAAAAAGCTGAATGCATTATAATGTATAATCAGCTGGATAACTACCGTTGATAGCTGGGTTTTATTTTGTTTTGGTTGTATTTTTACTATTGTTTTCTTCTTTTAATAAGAGCCTAAGGCCAGATTTATTATCTTATTTTGACACAAACTGTTGATTATTATTGTTATTATTTGTAAATCTATTTTATTTTTAAATTCTATCTTTTTTGTTGTATTATTTCATTTCGATCACTTTGCGTCTCTCCGTCTCTCTTATTTCCTCTCATCTTTCCTTTTTTATGTCCTTTCTCTCTGTGAATGAAACATTATTCTTGTTCACTTTCAAACTGTTTTGTAAATCATGCAGGAAAATAAATGTTTCAGTGATAATTTGTTATTCTTTTATTATATAATTGTTGCGGTGTTTTCACAAAACTTGTACAGTTTAATGTGTTATAATTCTTGAAAGAAAAAGAAATGAATAATCGAAAACTATTTCAGAAGAAAAGAACTAATCTTCAAAGTGTATGAACGCATATATGAATTTCATGTTAGTTTTATGACTTCCACAGTGATTCGCAGAAACAAAACTTCCTTAACCAACCAAGTTATGAGATAATTTAAATAATATTAATTGCGTTGTATTTGTTTCCAGACTGGAGGCTGAACAATCGACTAAATCATATCAAGGTTTTATTTTGATCAACCTCTAAAAAACAAAATCACATTTGCTTGCATTTATATGTAAAAACACTAACTAAATAACATAAGAAATTTCCACGTTACCTAATAACAAAAGTTTCAGAGATATGGGGAACTGGAAATTGAACATCATCTGAATTGAAAATCAGGGTGCAAAGGTACGTAATAAAGTGTTACAAACCTATCTCCATACGATAAAAATAGCTTCTAACATTGATGAAAAGACATAAATTTTAGGGAGGATCTATTTGAATCAGTCGGCCGCATTATTTTCACTGGTAAATATTATATCTATCTCGCATAGATGAAAACAAATGTTGACTCCAGTGGAATTTAAACATCACTAATTACTGCAAACATTTAGTCTGGCGCTTTGCTTATTCTACTGTCTACCGCCTTAAGGAGTTAAACATTTCTATTAATTCCTAAAGGCACTGCAATATTCTTGGCGAGCTGTATTGCTTACCTAAAATTTATTTTAAGTTGTTGAAATTGAACCTTGGTTATCATTTTGCTTCAATTCATAAAAACGTCTAATTACCCGTTCCTGCATTATTCCAAGTCAAACTAAACCAACTACGGTAATAGGTTTTATGTTTTAGGATTGAAGTAATCATTGCTGGGCCCCGTGTGTAACCTTGCACCAATTTATGATTATATATATTTTACTTCTATATGAAAATCACATGATTTCTCAAATAATATTATCTACATATGAAGCTTACTGTCTACACAATATATTGTTATTTCCATGCTTTAAGTTTCATGTTTATACATTTTAAGCCGCGTTGGCAGAATAATTACAATGTTTTTCTTATCTGATGTCATACGTTTTACAACTTAATTGAAAATATTATTTTTTATCCAGCACGGTGGATTGGCAGTATCGGTAGAGAGTCGGACACCATGCTTTATGATCTGAGTCCAAATCCCACCGAGGTTAACTTTGCCTTTCATCCTTACGGGGTCGATAAAATAAAGTACCAGTAATGTACTGTGTAATTGCTGGCCTTGTGCCTAAAAATAGAAACAATTATTTTAATCCAGCTTAAAGTCTGCACATTCAGGCTTTTCATATACATGGTTATACAGAAATCTTACAATATAATAATACTTCAGATAACGATCTCAATTTTGTAACGCTTCTTTGTGACATCATACTTGAAGCCATGAAATGTGAAGTGAAATCGGGCAGGATTTTAATTTATTTATTTGACTAAATGACACTTAGTAACATATTTTAAATCCGAGTCAAAACCCTGACTCCATTAGAAAAAAAATATTTGTTTCTATGTTTGGCACAAGGCCAAAAATTTCAAGAGATGGGAAAAGTTTATTAAATCAATTCTAATGCGTTACTGGTACTTTATTTTATTGACCCCGTATGGATGAAAGCCAAAGCTAACGCCGGTGGGTTTTGAACTCAGAACGTAAGGAGCCGTAACTATATGCTGCAGGTCATAGTGTCCACCATTCTACCAACCCACTGCCCTTCCATTACACACAAGAATACAATTTATAATTCAAATATCAAGCCAAATTAAACGACGATTGTGATGATTATAATCATGATTCCGTTCATGATGATAATGATGGGGTAAGAGAAAGAGATGGTAGAGAAGAATCATGGTCATGACGATCATGATGATTATGATCAGGATTTTCCAAAATGCGTTAAGCCTTCGGCAAAAAAACATCTCTTGATTTCTTTCAAATTCCGCCACAGTAAATGTTCCTTATTGCTTGACATTTTGTAATCAGAATTAGGCCACGAAGTCTGTTTAGCTTTCATGACCTTTTCTTAGTAAATTGAGTATCTACTGTAGAATCCTAGAGGATTTTCTTAGTAATTTGAGTATTCTAGAGAACGTTAGATAAGGTTGAATAAAGTGTACTGTGCAGAGGCAGCAAACATGAACTCCTGGTCTATGAGCCTAGAGTTTCATGAACTGATCGATTTTGGCCAATCATTAAAATATCTTGTAGTAAGAGTAATTACTACCGCTATTTACATATTCAATTCTGCTGAAAAGAATCACAGGATGAATTGAAAAAAAAATAAAAAAAATTATGTTCTTCATCTTTTTAATTAAATTAGTAGCTAAAGTTAACAGCACAGAGACTATGTTAGCCACATTCCATTAAAAAAGCGTTTCCGGTGTCATTTCCTTCAGTGAGGCAATACCAAGCCCCAGGATTGTGATATTCTTTATTTCATTTTATTTTGTGTAGTCATCACTTAGTTACATTGCTGAAATTAATTTGATAGCGAATTTGTTGACCATATCTTTGTTATCACTGTTTTCGTTTTTCCTTTTGCTCAATCTATATTCTATGTTTAACTGAAAATTAGTTATAGTATAACAATTGTTTCATTGGGTAAATTAGAATATTTAGTAGCTTTTTTTACGGGAACTACAAATGAGAAGTTGGAATAAATATGCCTCACTGAAAAGCCAGGATGGTATACGATTTAACCTTTCTGCAAGAAAATGTTAGTAAATAAGAGGGTTATAAACAATGGATTCCGGTCGTAATATTATGTACGTAGTTCGTCATTATTATATTCTGAGTATGTTTAGAATCATCCGCAAGCAAAATATCAGTCATGAACTGGGGTGTACATAAATGAAAATCTACACTTCATCAAGTATATTTTCAACATGGCGCCTACATGAGGAATAAGCAGTACAATACTTATGTTCGGATATGCACCTGCACGTGAATTTATTAAGTTATTCGAATTCATTGCATTATTTAACTTTGCCTTTCATCCTTCCGGGGTCGATAGAATAAAGTAGCAGTAATGCATTGGGTAATTGCTGGCCTTGTGCCAAAAGTAGAAGCAATTATTTATTATTATCACTTTGGTTAACTTTACCTTTCATCCTTACGCGGTCGATAAAATAAAGTACCAGTAATGTACTGGATAATTTCTGGCCTTGTGCCAAAGTAGAAACAATTATTTATTATTATCACTGACGGCGCAATAGCTATATATATATATATATATATATATATATATATATATATATATATATATATATATATATATATATAAACAATACAAAGAAATACACAGACACATGCGAATACATACATATACATGCATATACCTACATATATCCTTGAATTTGTGTGGTGCCAACCTTAACCGTTGTTGCTCTATGAATAATAGGGACAAAATAATCTGGATGGATTAGATTGATTCAATATCAAAGCTATATAATACATTATAAACTCTAAATGAGGTATCCTCTTGATAAGTCGGCAAACCTCACAAAAATACTGCATCTCTATGATGTAATGTTTTTGCATAATAGCCACGAAACTACGTAGTCGAGGATAATGAAGGAATTTAGGTATATTATATCTTTTTATTTATATCTAATGTTTCTTCTTTCTTTATAATGTATTATATAGCTCTGATATTGAATAAATCTAATCCATCCAGATTATTTTGTCCCTATTATTCATAGAGCAACAACGGTTAAGGTTGGCACCACACAAATTCAGGGATATATGTGGGCATATGCATGTTTATGTATGTATTCGTATGTGTCTGTGTATTTCTTTATATTGTTTATAACTCCCTACGGTAGAGTAACCACTGAAGTGTAGTGACTGCTGGAAAGCTTACACTAATCACACGTCTCGCCCTCCTAGCCAACTCTTCTACGGCCTTGACATAAATACCCCCTCCGCCTTTTGTGGTATTTTTCTCTTGGTTGTAAGAGGCTTAGCTCTGTTTCTTGACCGCTGTACCACGTGATAAGTTCCCCCTCCGCCTACGGACGTGTTTTGAAACTCTAAATGAGGTATCCTCTTGATAAGTCGGCAAACCTCACAAAAATACTGCATCTCTATGATGTAATGTTTTTGCATAATAACCACGAAACTACGTAGTTGAGGAGTAGTGAAGGAATTTAGGTTATTATATCTTTTTATTTATATCTAATGTTTCTTCTTTCTTTATAATGTATTATATATATATATATATATATATATATATATATATATATATATATATATATATATATATATATATATAATGAAAATAATAAAAATATTTCGCTCTACATGGCTGAATACAATAAATGTGATCTGAGTTTTTTGAATATTAATAATTACATTCGATTCGTTAGCAACTATGCAAACAAGCCTCATTTTTGAAGCCATGTCAGTAGAATGAACCCTTCATTCTTGCTCTTGTGTTGGATGTAAACAGAACTGCAGACACTAATGTTTCTGGGTATTACCCTTCATCAGTACAGCTCACTGTTCACCTGCCAACTGTCAGAACTAGTGAAAATATATGATATTTTCTAAAATATACAGTGACTGATCGGCCTGATTTGCATATTAGCAGACTGGCTGGTCAGTCAGATCTGTATATTAGCAGACTGGCTGATCAGTCAGATCTGCATATTAGCAGACTGGCTGGTCAGTCAGATCTGTATATTAGCAGACTGGCTGGTCAGTCAGATCTGTATATTAGCAGACTGGCTGGTCAGTCAGATCTGTATATTAGCAGACTGGCTGGTCAGTCAGATCTGTATATTAGCAGACTGGCCAGTCAGTTTCCTGTATACGAGCGATAAATGGCCGGTTTTGCCACATTCAAATAGAGAGAAAAAAAGATTTCGCTCTACATGGCTGAATACAATAAATGTAATCTGAGTTTTTCGAATATTAATAATAACATTCGATGCGTTTGCATTATGCAAACAAGCCTCATTTTTAAAGCCATGTCAGTCAAATCAACCCTTCATTATATATATATATGTTGTATTATGTGTGTGTGTGCGTGTGTGTGTGTAATTCGAGTTGAAATATTTATTAATTCGCTACAATAAAATAGAAATAATCATTCTTCAGAGTTTCTCTGGTATGATTTATTAAGGCTATGAATCTTTCTCTCATTTTCTGTCGCTATATTGGCCGAATAAACATGGAGTCGATGTTCGATGTTGACAGCCCTAATACAGCCCTATTGTGAATTGGCAGTATCGGTAGAGAGTCGGGCGCCATGCTTTGCAGCATAGTTACGTCCCTTTACGATCTGAGTTCAAATCTCGCCGAGGTTAACTTTGCCTTTCATCCTTATGGGGTCGATAAAATAAAGTACCAGTAATGTACTGGGTTATTGCAGGCCTTGTGCCAAAAGTAGAAACAATTAATTATAATATATTATTTTGAATTATAAACTTTCTATATACGAAGTTATATTTATTTGCATTTAACATCTCTAATTCTATATAATCCTTCACGTTCACACGCACACGTATACGCATACAAACAAACAAGGAACCAAATATACACACCCATCTGACACACAGACGTACATACAGTAATATCGATGTGTCACCAAGCATGAACAGATTCCACATACCGACGTGGCACATATACACGCCTACAAATGCATATGCATATATTTTAGAATCGATATATTGTTATTAATCTTTTCCTTTTCATGCATCTCACATTGCATATTACTAAGTCCCTTGGAGCACATACTTATTGAAGTACATGATTCTCCCAATGAAACTGAATTTCTCAGGAATTGTAATTATATCTATGATAAATGGTATATTTTCATAACAGGTAAGCAAAATTTGTTATAACTGGGCAAGACACGTAATTTTGTAGATGAAATATGATTAACGTGTTCGTAAAGAAAATGGAAGTAGCGTAATATTCTACTGCAAGGAGCTGAGGTCATTGTGTCCTGCTTCAATTTATATATTGCAGTTAAATAGGTGTTAGTATGTTATGTTTGAATGTAAGACAATTCTCTTCATGTACATATATAGACGAAAAACAATATTCATATGTTTGCGTTAGGAATGGATTTAAAGGGATTTTGAATCACAGTAAGTTAATGTAAGCGAAAGGGTTAAAGAATGAAGTAATATAGGTGAATTAGGGATGCGGAGGAGTAAAGGGAGAGGTAGGAATTCAGATGGTTCGTCATGTATGAGTTGATTGAGGGTAGGGTTTACATGTGACTAATTCATTCTAAGTTCATTGTGAATTTTGAGCCAATCTTCTTCTTCTTCTTCTTCTTCTTCTTCTTCTTCTTCTTCTTCTTCTTCTTCTTCTTCTTCTTCTTCTTCTTCTTCTTCTTCTTCTTCTTCTTCTTCTTCTTCTTCTTCTTCTTCTCCCCCCCCCCCAGTGGGTCCTGCCAGAAGCAACCGTCTGCAACTGATGTGGCTGGATCCCCAAGTAAAACCAGTTGAGCTCAGGGATCTTATCCAACTGTCTTACTCGGGGTCTACTCGTGGGTCTCCTACCAGTTGTTTTTGCCCGTAAAATCTGTCCAGAGATTCTTTCCTGAGGCATTCTAACCACATGGCCGTAGTATCGGAGCTGTGATCTCTAAATTCGGAGAAGTAGCGGCTCCACCTGGAGAGACTCTCTGATCTCCGAGTTACGCACTCTATCGAGTAATGTTACGCCATAGGTCTTCGGAGGAATCCCATTTCGGCTGCTATTCACGATCCTACTTTTAGATCATTGACTAAGATTCCTGACTATAGGTAAGGGTTCGCAGGAATACCGAATTGAAGATAGAGAGTTTGGCTTTTACACCTAACTCCCTTTTTCTGATGACCAAATGCTGAAGCTGGCGCATCGCTGTAACAGCTCCTGCAATTCGTGCAGTTAATGCAGCCTTCTGCCATGCAATACACCTGCCAACCTATCTACCAATATGCATACTTACATACAAATTTGCATTCATTCGTTCGTTCATACGTACATACATACAAGACATACATACATACACACATACATACACACACACACACACATACATACATACATACATACATACATACACACATACATATGTACACACATACATACATACACACACACATACATACATGCATACATACATACACACACATACATACATACATACATACACACACACACACATACACACATACATACACACACATACATACATACATACACACATACATACGTACAAACATACATACATACATACACACACACACACATACATACATACATACACACACACACACATACATACATACATAGTGGCTGCCAACTCGTTTTCGAGTACGGCCACTACTTTATATCCATGTAGGAGAACCCCTACCGATGCGCTGACGAGTGTGACTTTTTAGTTCAGCCAGCGACTTGGAAACTCTGGTACAAACACTACAGCTGTGACAATTATTGACTCAGTGCTGGGCCCATGGTACCATGTGACGACAAGTGCAGAGAGATCTCCAGATATAAAGCAATGCCTGTGCCGTGAAGCTTTTATAGTGAGCAAAGGCACTGCACAAAGCCAGTCCCACTCTCTTAACCAAGATGATATTTACCAAAAAGAAGAACAAGACAACATCATTGGATACCATCAGGGTTGCAGGTGTTATATCAGAGTTTTCCTTCTCCTAGAATTCTGCCCCGACAAAGGCTAAGGGGTCATCTCTCCCGGTGATTTTGGATGGCCATTGACTCTTAAGAGGTCCTTTGCCCTTTGACAGGTTTTGTTTTTAGTCCTGCAGGATGTCCAAAGTCACCCTCCTCACCAAGAAACCTTGGTGGGGTTGCCAGTTTAGTCGCCAATGACCCGACCATGGGACAAGTTGTACTGGAATACATGTTACCAGTAGCACCAAGTGGTGACCTGACATATACATACATACATACATACACACATAATATTCAGCATAAGACCGAAAAAAAGGTAAGGATATTAGAAATAAATCATCAGCAGTTATATATAGTTTCTATCATATTTTAATATGTCTCCGATTTGTTACGAGGCAATAACTTTAACAAACATGTTGCCATCTTGTATGTAAACTTGTTCCGATATTTCTTTGTCCAGTGCTACTTGTGAGCCGGATATAGATTAATGTTACACTAAGTATATTTTAATGTGCTCGTAATTGTATCTTATCACCTATTCTACGTCAAATAATAGGAGAATTACGTAGATGCGTTGGCATCATTTAATACATAATATGTTTAACGCCTCGATGATAAAAATTTAGCAATCTAAATTTCATCAAATATTTACTATCTTATTTAAATTACTGAGTATGCTTCCCTGATTAGAAGCCCATACGGAAATATACAAGATAACATTTAGAACACAATGCGTTTATGGTTTCCAACTTATATTATGATTGGTTATGATACAGATAATCTACATTAAATAATCTTAAACTAGAGGATATGCAGTATTTAACTCAGTGGTATATTATATGCAGGTTATTTCAGATTACTATATGATAAAAGGCAATCCAATTTCATGGGAATTTTAACAGGAAACCTAATTCTCCTCAAACACAGATGCCCACTGCCAGTGTCTATAAGCATATAAAAACAAACTGAATTACAAGATATCCAATTTTCAATCATGGCATAACTGAATCAGTAGCATGGTTTTCAAATGCACGTAAGCATAGCTTGCCAGAGGAAGACTCTCTAGGACTAAAACTAACACCAATAACAACATCAACAACATGGATAACCCACACGCCTATTCTATACTAGACTCATCTCATTTAACGTCTAATTCTTGGAGCAGGACAAAATCCACTTTCTTCGTCGTTATCCTGGCTAATTACAGAATAACCACGGGGATAGCTTTTGGTAGCTACAGTGAGAGGTTAACTAATAGTAATATACATTTCTACTGTATTTTGTTATTCTCAACTTCTCACACTGGTATGTACTGCATATACTGATATCCTTTACTTACATCTATTCTTTCTATCAATAAATGCGAAAGATATCTACATGCTCGATTAATGTTAATCTGTAGCTCTACAAACAGTTCTTAGCTAGTTTAACCCTCGCATATTTTATGCTTAAATCTAAATAAATGTCTGTATCACCACTATAAATAATTAATGCAATAGAAAAATTACTCTAAATTTAATTGTTAAACATTTAAGGTTTTATATCAACTAAAATTAGAAATAAACACGAATTCTTTGGTCAGATTAAGATTAATCTTTTTTTAACCGGGAAAATTAAATTGTATTAGTTATGGTTTAATTAATTAACAAATGCATAAATAAGTTAGTTAACAACGAAGATATTGAACATATTAAAATACAATGAAGAAATAAATATTGACATGTGACCTAAGTGAAAAATATCTATTAAGCATTGTGTTAGAAACTATGATGAGATTAGTTGTGGAATTATCCAGCATTACCCAGGAGATAAAACTTGACATTATGCAGGATATTCTACATGAGATATCAAGTCTCTCTCTCTACCCCCCCCCCCCCTCTCTCTCTTTTACCGCCCTTCATACATGCACACACATCAGGGAAGAGGACAAAACTTATACTTTCATGTTTGTGCAAGAACGATCAGTATATCCAGAAAGAACTGCAGAGAGGCTTCAGATATCAGGTGAAACTGTACAGATGTTAAAATCCCATAATCGAGTATGAAGGTCGTTACTTCATAGTCAGGAAACTCAATATTTTTGTCTCACTGTGAAACAACTTCAGTAAGAGGCTTAATCGCTAGTAGATCGGCATATCGAGAATATGGTTGGATCGACGTGAACTGCTTTAGGTGCCAGTAGAATTGATTACACCTGAAATTCGTAGAACCAGGATCGTCACACTTTTTCGTGTTGAATCACTTTGGGAATAGCTTTAACCGCACATGTGCCTCTGGAATACTCAACCATCTACACAGTAATTCCACTAGTTTGCTGTTCCGTGAGCGAAAAACTAGAAAACTCGTCATCAAAATAGCTTGTTTATACTTCCGTTTGTCTAGAGTTTTATCTCATATATATACCTAACCACTACTCCTGTTAGCAACAACACTCAGCCGCCATCATTGCTACCATCAACAAGCACTACCATCATCAACTAGAACAAACATCACCATAAGCCACGGGCACCCCTACCGGCCATCACCGCCGTCGGCAGCTACGGCCAGCCATCACCGCCATCAGCAGCTACAGCCAACCATCACCGCCATCAACAACTGCAGCCAACCATCACCACCATCAGCACCACTAACTGCTAGACGCCAACTCCATCACCGCCATCAACCACTACACCCCAACCACCACCACTACTAACGACGAGAGACCATGTATTGAGTCCGTAATTGGAACATTGTCATTTGATTGTATGTGTGTAGGCATCCATGTGTATGTGTATGTATATATATGCATGTGTATGTGTGTGTGTAGATAGGCATCTATGTATGTGTGTGTGTATGTATATGGATATATATATGTCTATGTTGGTGCTACTGGTAACATGTATCCCAGTACAACCTGTCCCATGGTAGAGTCGTTGGCGACTAAACTGGCAACCTCACCAAGGTTTCTTAGTGAGGAGGGTGACTTTGGACATGCTGCAGGACTAAAAACAAAACCTGTCAAAGGGCAAAGGAGCTCTTAAGAGTCAATGGCCATCCAAAATCACCGGGAGAGATGACCCCTTAGCCTTTTTCAAGAAAGAATTCTAGGAGAAGGAAAACTCTGATATAACACCTGTAACCCTGATGGTATCCAATGATGTTGACTTGTTCTTCTTTTTGGTAAATATCATCTTGGTTAAGAGAGTGGTACTGGCTTCGTGCAGTGCCTTTGCTCACTATAAAAGCTTAACGGCACAGGCATTGCTTTATATCTGGAGATCTCTCTGTACCATGGGCTCAGCACTATGTGTCAATAATTGTCACAAGTGTAGTGTTGGTACCAGAGTTTTCAAGTCGCTGGCTGGACTAAAAAGTCACACTTGTTCAGCGCATCAGTAGGGGTTCTCCTACATGGATATAAAGTAGTGGCCGTACTCGAAAACGAGTTGGCAGCCACCATGTATGTATATATATATATATATAGAGAGAGAGAGAGGGGGGGATAGAGAGAAGGAGATAGAGAGAAAGAGCGAGAGAGTGAGAGAGAGAGAGAGAGAGAGAGTGTCTGTGTGTGTGTGTGAGAGAGAGATGTATATACATGTGTGTGTGAATATTTATGAGTACAATCAACATGTGGATGTTAAGTATTTATATTAACAGTTGATTTAACTCGGGAATTTCAAGACGTGAATACATCAGCTCAAATTATCAGGTCAATTGAAAATGAAAACAATTTGGAGAATGGGGTTTGGAGTTATGCTGCTAACGGTCTCCAGTGGTTGGTTTAAGACATATGGTCACCACATTGTGGTGGTGTAAATAGGTTCTCAACAGCAGGAGGAAGTTTGCGTCGTGGTGGCCATTAATCTCAGCAAACTCCAGCAAAATTGGGTGTGTGAACTTTTGGGCAACCAGGAGGCAGCAATGAATCTGGCGGGTCTACTTCACTGTGTATGTGGTGTCGGTGTCACGCTAAATTCTCATTTAATGGGTGTGGTGACATTTGATCAGTAGAATGGTTGTATTTTAATGGTGCACGTATCCCATACCCACACGCAAGTACTGTGGAATTAAAGAAGTCTTACGGGTTGACTGCAAACATTATACTTCGTGGGTGGCAGTATTGACACCTGCTACCCTCGTGGCCATATAGAGGCGCCTGTCCAGAATGGTCTCTGCATATATATACACACATATATATGTATATATATACACACACACACACATATATACGTATATATATATATATATACAGGCATGCATACACATATATACACAGAAACACACACACGTGTACACACACACAGACATATATATATATTAGGAAAAGAGTCAGACTCCTTTCCTATTACCCACTCTACTACCCTTAGTATTGAGTACTCTGGTGCGTTATGGTCCACCTGGTATCTTACCACACCCTCTTTGTTCATATATATATATATATATATATATTATATATATATATATATATATATACAGAGAGAGGGGGAGAGATATTAACTAAAGTTACAATGAAAAGCTAAAAGTAAAGTATGTCTGCAGAAGTGTTTTGCATTTGTTTTTATTGGGGACCCCTTCATTGGAGAACTGACATACTTTAACTATTTTTGTTTTCCTAAATTGAACATTCTCAACGCGTATAGTTTCAGCGAATCTTACTACTTATATTTGATTATTTACTTACTGTATTATCTCGTATTTAAAACTCAATAATATCTAATTGTTAATTGCCATGTTTGTATTTTAGGCACTCTCTAACCATATGTTGTCTTTTATTACTCTTATCAATTCTCTGATAAACCATTCCATAGTCTATTAGCTATCAACTTCTCTCTTGGGAATGATGTATTGCATTAAAATGAGAAACAGTTACGTAACAACCCTCAAGTGTTAATTATGACGTTCATATTTATCTGGTAACATTATTAACTCATGGCGGTGAATTAGCAGTATCGGTAGAATGTCGGACATGTCGAGCATAGTTACGTCCCTTTACAATCTGAGTTCAACTTTGCCTTTCATCCTTACGGGGTCGATAAAATAAAATACCAGTAATGTACTGGGTAAATGCTGGCCTTGTGCCTAAAATAGAAACAATTGTTAACTCATTGCCTAAATACGGTATGACTTGCCCTTTGCGATTGTTTCATAATTGTTGCATCGAAAGATTTACAAATTAATATAGAATGGGTTACTTACTGAACAGCAATTGTACACATTCTAAATCTAAAAGTACACTGATACCCAACGAGATAGCTTCTAAGCAATCATATGATTTCTTAAAAACAGCAATCAAATGTCTATTAAATAGCACTCTGCTGTCTTAAATGGGGACAAAATGTTCGACAAGAATTGACTTTTAATTACAACTCTGACCGATCAGGGTTGACCTGTTGCTAAACATCAGCAACAATCGCAGAGTCATCTCGAAGTAGATATAACATTTATAAACCTGATCTCCAAACATTCTACCATCTGTTATCTCTTTATCTACCTGCATTTTCAAAACGATGAAAATATAATTAACAATATTGTTGTGGTTGATTAGTCTCAGGTTAAACATCATTGAGCAACTATATCATGAAAGACATTTTAAATATGACCGTTCCGTATTTTACGAGTATCCAAAACTTCATTATTCAATATATCCTTTCTAGTTTAACATTGTGAAGTTTAGTTCAGAGATTTGATTGCGTTTTGTATCAAGTAAATAATATTTAGTTCTGCCCATGTTATAATCAGTATCTCTACTCATTGGATGAATAGAACTGCAATGGACCATAAATAAATAAGTATTATTTACGGGGTCGATAAAATAAAGTACCAGTAATGCACTGGGTAATTGCTGGCCTTGTGCCTAAAGTAGAAACAATTATAATTAATAATTGTTTCTACTTTTGGCACAAGGCCATCAATTACCCAGTGCATTACTGGTACTTTATTTTATCGACTCCGTAAGGATGAAAGGCAAAGTTAACCTCGGCGGGATTTTAACTCAGATCGTAAAGGGACGTAACTATGCTGGAAAGCATGGCGTCCGACCCTCTACCGATACTGCCAATCCAAATATTTACTCATTACATATCGGATAATCGTTTTAATAACGCATGTTGATGAAAGCTAATATTAGCTACTTCATCGATCTTATATATAAATATTAACTGATAACATAGGCGCAATGCCTCCCATTTCGAGTAGGGCTTAATTGACTCCAGTACTTGAATGTAAAGTTATTCAATCGAGTTCCGAAGAATGAAAAGCAATATTGATGTAGGCGGAATTTGAATGTAGAGTTGAAACACATATCACAACATATTTGGTCTCACAATATACTTTATCTACTTTATATCTGAATAATAACAATCATATTTAACTCTGTTACGAGGGCACTGGTTACGAATGCATACAGATGATCAAATGGAGCTCAAGTCTTGAATGCTATTCAATGTATTTATTGATCAGGAAAGGATAAATCGTAAAATCGACTGCGATACTGCTTGAAATCAGAACATGTTTATAAAAGAAACAAGTTCTTAAATTTTATGTGAGAGTAGAATAATCGGCTATTCAAACTGGTAGCTTGCAAATAAGTGTCAACCTCAACGTGATTTTAAATCATAGCATAGAGAGACCTAAATAAATACAAATAATTTTATGGAATACATTTAAGATTCAGCCACCAACCGTCATTAAATTCTATTAAACAATTTCTATTTATTGTATCTATGATCCATCTTTATACTATTAACAATAATACCAATAATAACATTACTACTACTAATAATACTAGTTTCTACTCTAGGCACAAGGCCAGCAATTTGATTGGGCGGCAAACGCTGATTAAATCGACCCCAGTGCGTTACGGGTACTTTATTTTATCGACCACATAAGGATGAAAGGCAAAGCTAACCCTGGCGGAATTTAAACTCAAACCGTAAAGGGCCGTAACTCTATGTTGCGAAATATTGTGTCCGACGCTCTACCGATACAGCAAATCGACCGCACTACTACTACTACTACTACTACTACTACTACTACTACTACTACTACTACTACCACTACTAATAATAATACTTTCTTTATTAACCACGAGGGTTTACATAAAGTAGACATTAAGGACAGTACAGGACAAACAAGACGGTACAAATTGGCATTTCTGCGTGTAAAAAACAAAAACAGAGGATGTAACAAAAAAAAATAACAATGAAAAATTCCCCAATACGGGGGAGACTTCTGAGGGACATTCGTGGAGAAAGCCCATTAAAAAGCCACAGTGACCCTAACCACCAGGACAAGTGCCCTCTCCCAGTTTTCCACCTTTAATTTACAGACACATACTCAGAGTAAGCCCATTCACTCGGGCCATTCTTGATCTCTCACCCATCTTTCAGCAAAATGCTGGGAAGAGAGCACTTCCCTCTCTACCCTGATTTTCCTTTTCCACAAGTCAGCAATGCTCGGACACTGGACGAGTGCGTGCAGGACGGTTTCGTCGCCCTGCGCGCACCTCGGACATGCTCGGCTGACGGCACCTCCATGCCTGTAGAGTTTATCTCGAACTGGCAAAGCTCCTCGGTAGCACTGCCAGGCCGGGGATTTATGGAAGTTGTCCATAGGCCCCGGCCCGAAAGTTCTTCCGAAGAGATTGGCTAGTTGATTTTCGTCGACGCCTAGAGTTTCTCCAAGTACGTCGTCGCTCTTCCCCTCCACTAATCCTCTATAGAACGCCAAGGTGGAGTTTCCACCTATCACATTGCCCGATTGGTCGAGGGCTGTGAGCGCCTGAAGACATTCCAGTCTCCAAGCGCTCCCTCTCGGTCTTCGCTTGACCCAGGACTGCAGCTTCGTCAAGGAGACGAGCTGGGGAAAGACGTGTCTAGCAAATGGAGACCACAGCTGATCACCGTCGAGGAAGAGGTGGAGATGTCGTAGCCTGAGCGCGTGTCTGCGCATCATCAGCCACGGCATGCCCAGCCCTCCACGTAGCGGGTGTTGACAGCAGATGGAAGGCCTGACCATCGGAGCGCGTCCCTTCCGCAAAAAGCGAAAGAGCAAATGCTCCAGCGCAGTCAGGCGCGGATTATGACAAGGTACGACGGTCAGGCGGTAGTAGATGACGGACGCCATGTACGCGTTAGCCACCTCCGCTCGATCTTTCAGGGATAGCTTCCTCTCCGCCCATTTCTGGGTGAGAGAAGCCACCCTGCTCGTCACCTCGTCCCAGTTTTTGTCCGTCTGGAGGTCCGGACCGAACCAGACCCCGAGCAATTTAACCGGTCCGTCCGTCCAGCGTCCGACGACGCTGTTGGACGGCATGGACCAGCCTCTCCAGGTGCTGAGCTGGAGGCCCTCTGACTTTTCCTGGATGATCATTGCTCCTGTAATCGCTTCGTATTCTCTTAGTGTAGTGCCGATCGCCTCGATGTGTTTGGCGTTCGACACCACTACAGTGACATCGTCCGCATGTGCTGACACGGATCTTCCGCATCCTAGTTCACACGGGACCCCCCTTAACGTCTCCATTTTGTGCAGTAATGGCTTCAGAGTCAATACGTGCAAGAGGGACAAGAGGGGACATCCTTGGCGGACCGAGCGCATGATGCTGAACGGTTCCGAAAGGTGACCGTTCACTCTCACCACAGAGCAGATGTCGTTGTGCATGGCAGCGATCCAGCCTCTGAAGACGGGCCCAAAGCCAGCCGCCCTCATGACTGCCGCTAGGTAACGATGGTCGACCCTATCGAAAGCTTTCGACTGATCTTAATTGATCAAGGATCCACCCGTGCCAGGTTCCCTAGCTACTCTCTCTACGATGTATCGCATGAGGTGGAGGTTGTCGTGGATGGATCTGTTGCGAATGGCGCATGTCTGCGCCCCTCCCACCAGACACCCAACGACAAGCGCCAACCTCTTTGCTAGCACCTTGGCCAAAATCTTGAACTCTGTGTTTAGCAGAGTTATGGGCCTGAAATTATCTATGGTATCCCCCTTGTTCAAATCCTTTCTCAGCAGCTCCACAGCGCCTCGGCTCACAGAGCTGGGAATTCTTCCGTTCTGTTGCCAGTTGCAGTAGACGTCCGCCAAGAGGCCTCCGAACAAGTCTGGCATCTGTACGTAAAGTTCATAAGGCAGACCATCCAAACCAGGCGATTTACCCCTTGTGCAGCCAGTCATTGCCTCCCGTACTTAAGCGGCTGTTATCGGCTTTTCGCAACACTCCGCCTCAGTGGCCGTGAGCCGCGGCAGTCCGTCGAGGTAGACACTAAAGTCCATCCCTCGATTCGTCCCGCCGCTGCCCCCGAACAGCTGGGCGAAGTGTCACTGGAAAGCTGCACATATTTGCCCGGGATCGAGTAGCATGCGCTCGTCGTGGTCCACCAAAGACCGGATCCTGGCTTCGTTGCCACGACGCGCCTCCACCACTCGGGCCCATTGAACGGCTTTCGCCCCCTCGTGTCGTCTGAGAGCACGCACCCTAGCTCTGACAACGCAGCCTTCGTGCTTCGCATTGAAGAATTGGTCAAGGGCCAATTTCGCCGCAAGTACGTCGGTCGCGATGCCTTTGCTAAGTGCCTCGTCTAATTTTCTAACTAGTTCTCCCTCTGCTTTATTTTTCTCTATTGCTAAAGCCTTACTAAATCTAATAGACTCTATTCTACTCGCTCTTTTCAGAGCAAACCACCACTTGTTGTTGACGATGGCCCCCGTCAACACCCTCTTAACTAGTTCGCTAATCCGGTCTCTGTAAGCCTTGCGCGCTGGTAAGGACGCGTTTAGCTTCCAGTAGCCGGGTCCTCGTCTATGAAGCCTATTTAAGTCAAGCACACAGATCACGAGTTTGTGGTCCGTGTAGCTGAGTATCTTGAATTGTGGACAGCCTATGCTAGACCTATCTATTTCCCTACAAAATACTCTATCTAGATATGATCTGGATGACCCAATGAGATTTGTCCAAGTCCACATTGGCACATTCGGGAAATCCAATCGGTACCTGTCAGACAGTTCAAAACGCCTGAGCAGGTTGGTGAGGCTCTTGTACCCTCCTCCCCTATCCGCTAATCCCACACAGTCCTAGCGTGCATCTAAGATCCCGTTCCAGTCGCCCACTAACACTAAAGAGCGGGACGTTCCAAGAAAGGTCTCCAGACGCCGGAAGAAATCAGTCCGCCCTGCTCCTCTCGAGGCATAGACGGCCACTAAGCCTGAAAGCTTGCCGTCTCCGCTGGTCACGTCCAGCACCACCAACTTACCTTCTGGGTCCAGGAAGATGGACCGTATAGCGAGATCCAAACCTCTCCGAAAAAGCACAGCAACTCCTCCCCCGATCCAGGACGGCTGGGAGATACGTACACATCGTAACCGCCGAAGATCGGTGCGAAGGCCCGTGCTTCGGAGATTCTGGTCTCGCTGATGGCCACTACATCTATGTTTAGTGACCTGAGGTCGTTGGGCAGGTGGCCCTGCTTCCATGACGACCCCAAGCCACGCGCATTTATGCTGCCTATTCTGAGTGAGGTCACGTTGAAATGGAGTGGAAAAGATGGGAAAGACCACTTACCTTACTTCTCGTAGAGGAAGGATGGTTTCTCCATCCTTTTCACTGCTTGTGGCCTCCTCCGGAAGGATGTCCTTATAAATCCTCCTGGAGAGTGTTTGTCGGAAGTCTGCGATGTCTTTGGGGAATTTTTGTTTTAGTGTCGTGTACGTTTTCTGTGTGATGCGAGTGATTTGTATGTGTGGAGGTGGTGTGAATTTTGGGTTGTTGTGTCGTCTTTTTCTGTGATGCTGGTGTTGTGTTGGATGTAGTGTAATAATTGGTTGTTGTTTAAATTTAATGCTGTGTAGTGTGTATCGTTTTCGTTGTTTTGTTTTGTTTGCGTTTGTTGTGGGTTTGTTTCTGTTTCGCTTTTTGGTGACTTTTGTGGTGTTAGTGATGGTGGTGTTGGGGTTAATGATGGTGATGGTGTTGGTGTTTGTGATGGTGGGGTTGGTGATGCTGGTGTGGATGGTGGCATATCTGTCCTAACTGTTTTGTTTGATAGTTTATTTGTTTCCCTCTGTATTTTGTTTTTGGATGGGGAGGGAAGAGAATTTTTTCTTTTTTGGTCTCTTTTTTTCTGATACCTTTTCCCACTCCTTGTCGTCCCAATCTGTCTCCAGTTGTGATAGGCCGGGGAGTGGAAAATGCTCCACAGGCGTTGGTTTTGGTTGTGGCGTGGTGGATGATGTAGGCGCTGGTGCTAGTTCTGGCGCGTTGGGTGGTAGTGGCGTTGGTTTTGCTACTGTTTCTGGTGTTGTTGCTGTTACAGTTGCTTCTGTTGTTGCTGCTACAGTTGTTGCTGCCATCTCTGCTGCTGGTGGTGCTGATGGTTGAGTCACTGGGGTGGGTAAGAGAGATGGCCTCAACCTTTTAGCCTGAGGGCAGAAAGCCCTTAAGTGGGTTCCTTCACCACAAACGACACACCTAGGCCTTCTGCCCTCGACGATTACGGTGAGGTGGCTGCCGTCAGTGAGGTCTATTACCTCAGGGATCTCCTCAATGCTTTTTTGGTCCGCTTGGATCAGGAGCTCCATCCCAGATCCGGACCAGTTCTCCTGCTTTTGTTTCGCTATTTCTATTATCTTGGTGTTGGCTTCGATGCCGGCGAGGACGGCAGCCATTAGCCAGGGAATTTCGATGGCCGGTGGAACGTGGGTCACCCTGGTCTTTACGAGTCTCTGTCCACAATAGCTTGGGACGGGTGTGAAGTCGTCACTTCTTAATGGGGCCATGGAGTGTTCTCTGGCCTCCTGTGGTGTTTCAAAGAACACGTCCACGGTTCCATATTTCTGCCCACGTCTGATGTGGGGTTATTTTTCCCACACATGTCCCAAAGCTTTTTGGATTTGGGACTCGGATGCCCGTTCCACTCGGCGCGATTTTATGCTAATCGTCCGATAAGACACGGTGGATCGGCGCCGATGCTCCATTTTATTAGGTGGAGTGGGGTGGGGGGTGGGGGTGAGGCTGACCCTGTATCCATCTTTCTTTACCATTTTTTTGGCTTCTTCTAATTCCTCCTGAGTTACCTGGAATGCTTCGCACTGTTTTGCTACTCTGGCAAAAATCAGGATGGTTTTCTTAATTTCATTGTTGCTGTTATCGTTATTTTTGTTATTGTTAATTTTAGTTTCAGTTGTGGTGGTGGTGGCGTCAGTGGTGTTCGGTGTGGAAGAGTTCATTTTGGTTGAATTCATTTCGATATCACGAGGTAATTTATTTTTTTCTTTTGTTTCTGTTGTCGCTGTGGTGGTGGTGGGGGTGGCGGCTTTAACACCTGCAGTCATTGGTAATGGCGGGAAATGAATGTCTGCCTGAGACAAATTTAAAATATTGCTACTGCTTATATTTTTAGTGTTGGCAAACGTAGTAATATTTACAATGGTGGTGTCGGTGTGAGGTGTTAGTTTGTGAGGAAGGTGTGACTCTGAGTCGTCCATGTTTTTCAAAGAAAAATCTTTGTTTGATAATTATAAAAGCTTAAAATTTTGGGCTCAAGGCCCCAATCTTTATGAGTGTCCTTTTCAGTAATCAATGTATGTGCACTTATATACAGTTAACAATAAAAATTTTCAATAAATGGTAATTTTAAACAACTGAAAATAACAAACATTTACGGAGCTCACGATAATACGATTTACTACGTAGGTCGCCAATAATAATAATAATGATAATAATTTCATTTATTGGCCACAAGGGCCGACATATAGGGGACAATACAAAAGACTGGGACAGTGGGGTTTTACAGAAAAATCGAGTAAACAATATGAATAACAATAACAAAGTAACAATAACAAAGTAACAATAAAGTAACAATAAAATTACAAAAAGAAAAAATTCCCCAATCGGGCGGATGACCACCGAGGGTTCGCTCAGGTACCCCACCAATCCTGAACGACCCGATGCTACAAGAGCACCCTGGAAGGGCACCCCCCTCTCCTCAAATTTACCTACCTACAGCCGCATGACCAGAGTAGGCCCACTCACACAGGCCATTCTCGCCACATTCACCCACCTTTCAGCAAATGTACGGGGGGGGGGGGGCATTTATCTCTCCACCCTCACCTTCCTTTCCAAGTGCAACTTGAAAAAGTTGATGAGGGATTGGCCGAAGAGAAAAGTGTCTGTCTTCAGTCCTTTTAACCTGGTCCACCATATCACCTCTTTCGCAACTGCCACCAGAGAGAGGAAAATTTCCTGCTCTTCCTGACCTAAGGAAGGCGGTGGATCGATCTCCATTATGGACTCGGCCGATAGCCGGATTCGTTTCACACGCGACAGTAGCTGTTCGACATAACTCCACAATTCAGTAATGCACGGACATTGGACAAGTGCGTGCAGAACGGTTTCGTCATTCTGTGCGCATCTTGGGCAGGTCCGTCTGACAGCACTTCCGTGCCTGTAGAGTTTATCTAGAACCGACAGTGCCCCCCCCCCGGTAGCACTGCCAAGCGAGGGATTTTTGGAAATTATCCATCGTCCTCGGCTCGAAAGTCCTCCGGTACAGACTGATTAGTTCGACTTCGTTGACTCCCAGAGCCTCTCCGAGTGCGTCGTCGCACTTTGCCACCACTAATCCTCTATAGAACTCGAGAGTGGAAGTTCCACTGACTGCATTGCCCGCCTGGTAGAGGGCAGTGAGTGCCTGGCAACATTCCAGATGCCAGTCACCCAGTCTCGGTCTCTTCTTGACCCAGGACTGCAGCTCAGTCAAAGAAACGAGCTGCGGAAAGGCCCGTCTGACAAACGGCGACCACACCTGTTCACCGTTTAGGCAGAATATCTTGAGATGCCGCAGCCTCAGCGCGTGCCTTCGCATCATTAGCCACGGCATGCCCAGCCCTCCACGTAGAGGATGCTGGCAGCAGATGGACCGCCTCACCAGCGGAACCTGACCCCTCCACAAGAATTTGAAGAGGAGCCGCTCCAAGATGGCGAGGCGCGAACGGGGGCAAGGGACGACGGTCAGACGGTAGTAGATGACGGACGCGATGCATGCGTTCGCCACCTCCGCCGGACCTTTCAGTGATAGCTTCATCTCAGCCCATTTCTGGGTGAGACTGGCTACCCTGCCCGTCACCTCGTCCAAATTCTTATCCACCTGGAGGGCTGGCCCGAACCAAACCCCTAGCAACTTTACCGGTCCGTCCGTCCAGCGCCTAACGACGCTGTTGGACGGCATGGACTTGTCTCTCCAGGTGCCGAGTTGCAAGCCCACCGACTTTTCTGGGTTAAGTTTTGCTCTCGTCAACCTTTCATATTCCTCCAATAAGTTGCCGACCACCTCGATTTCTGAGGTGTCCGACACCATCACGGTGATGTCGTCCGCATAAGCCGACACAGCCTTTCCGCGTCCCGGTTCGAGCGGGATGCCCTGCAACAACTCCAGCTTCCGCAGTAAAGGCTCGAGAGTCAATACGTACAGAAGGGACGAGAGAGGGCACCCTTGACGGACCGATCGGGAGACCTGAAACGGTTCCGAGAGGTGGCCAATAATTTTGACAATCGAGCAGGTGCCGCTGTGCATTGCAGCAATCCAGCTTCTGAAGACGGGGCCGAAGCCAGCCGCCATGAGGACAGCCTCCAGGTACCGATGGTCGACCCTATCGAATGCTTTCCATTGATCTAAATTGATCAGAGCCCCACCGAAGCCAGGTTTACACCGTACCCTCTCTATGATGTATCGCATTAGGTGGAGGTTGTCGTATATGGACCTGGTTGGGATTGCGCAAGTTTGCGCCTCCCCAACCAAATCCCCGACAACAAGCGCCAACCACTTCGCTAACACCCTGGTCAAAATCTTAAACTCTGTGTTGAGCAGAGTTATGGGCCTGAAATTGTCTAATGCGTCCCTCTTGTTCTCATCTTTCCTTATCAGCATCACTACGCCCCGGCTCACAGAACTGGGAATACTCCCGTTTTGCTCCCAGTTGCAGTAGAGGGCTTAGAGGAGATTGGAGAACAAGTCTTGCATATTTACGTAAAGTTCGTAGGGCAGACTATCCATACCGGGTGACTTGCGCCTTATGCAGCCGACAACGGCATCATGAATCTCGGCTGAAGTAATTGGCCTTTCGCAGCGCCCAGCGTCAGCCGTCGAGAAATGCGGCAAGCCATCGAGGTAGGGACTGAAATCCTCCACCGTCTCTGACCCGCCACTTCCCCCGAACAACCGAGAAAAATGTTGGCGAAAGGCCTCACACATCCGCTTGGAATCGCTCAGCTCGTGTCCGTCTCGGTCCGTCAAAGACCGAATCGTGGTTTTATTACCACGCTACGTCTCTGCTACGCGGGCCCATCGAACAGCTTTGGTTCCCTCTTTCTCAGCGCACGCACCTTAGCTCTGACAATGCAACCTTCGTGTTTCGCATTGAAGAAATGTTCTAATGCCATTCTCGCCGCTAGCACGTCAGTTGCAATGCCACTACCAATAGCCTCGTCTAACTTATCTACCAACTCCCCCTCCTTTCTATTTTTCTCTAACGCTACTTCTTTGCTAAACTCTATCAACATTACTCTAATCTCTCTTTTGAGAGCCCCCCACCATCGACTCCCCCTGTCAACTTTTTCTTAACTAAATAGTTGACCTGGTCCCTGTAAGCCTTACGTGCCGGAAATGTTTAGCTTCTAGTAAGCCGGTCCTAACCTACGCGTTTTATCTAGGTCGACCATACAAATCACAAACTTGTGATCTGAATAGGCGACCGTTTCAAAACGTGGACAGCTTACACTATTTCTGTCTATTTTCTTAATGAATATCCTGTCTATATACGATCTAGATGACCCTATGCGGTTAGTCCATGTCCACACTGACGCATTAGGGAAATCTAGTCGGTACCTGTCAGACAGTTGGAACTGGTTGATCAGGTTCTTGAGGCTTTTGCACCTCCGCTCCTATCGGATACTCCCACACAGTCCCAGCGTGCGTCTAAGATGCCGTTCCAGTCCCCGCTAACAGTAAAGGGCGAGACGTACCCAGAAAGGTTTCCAGGCGTCTAAAGAAGTCCGGCCACCAGTCTAAAGGCACCACCTTCGTTATTGTTCACGTCTAGGACCACCAACTTCCCGTCCGGGTCCCGGAAGATCGACCTTACCTCGAGATCCAGGCCTTTCATAAACAGCACTGCCACTCCGCCTCCCATTCCCGGCCGGCTAACAGATGCAAAGATCTGATAGTCGTCGAAAATGGGGGCTAGTGCGCGCGTGTCGGAAATCCTGGTCTCGCTGACGGCAATTACATCCATTTCTAGAGACTTGAGGTCGTTGAGCAGGTGACACTGCTTCCAGGACGATCCCAGGCCTCGAACATTTAAACTTCCTACTCTTAATACGGCCATGTTGGCACGTTAAAAAGAGAGAGAGAAAAGGTTTACTTACCTTCCGGGCTCTTGTGAAGGTCGGGTGGTTCGACCTCCATAGTTGGTGGGGTTTCTTTTGGGAACCCCTTTAAAAGTCTTGAAGTGAGTTTTACGTTCGGGGTTCCCACGTCCAGAGGAAAGCTGCCTCGTATTTCTTTGTATAAATCGAGCGACATTCGCACCAGAAACAAATTTTCCGGCACGCGAAATGTGTTCGATTTAAAAAATTACCCCTCTTTTTGAATATTTTCACTTCGTGCAACGAGGGACATTAGTTCTTTGTTGGCCCTCCTGACGAGCACGAAGTTTTGTATGTTTTGTTGGTGTGATTTTATTTGTTTGCGTGGCTGTGGTGGTGATGGTTTTGGTGGTGTTGTTTCGGTTGTGTCTGTGTTTGTTGTGAGTGCGGTGTCTGTGGTTTCAGATGTTTGTGTGTATATTTGTTCTTGCGTCTGTTTAGGTTGTTTGCGTTTGGGGGATTCTGGTGATGGTGATAGTGGTGTTGATGTTGGTGTTATTGGAGAGATGTTTGCGTGGGTGGTGTCTGCGTTTTTTTATTGTAGGTGATTTTGTGCTTTGTTGAGTTTATTTTGCTTTTTGTGTTTCCTTTTTTGTATTTTGGGGGATTTGGGTTTTCCCTCATCTTCACTACTGGTAGATGTAAGTGTGTCTGTGTGTGTGTTTATGGTTTTATTGGTGTGTGTATTTTAGAGGGATGGGGGAATTTGACAGCTTTCCTCGTTTCCACCCTGGGTGGTCAATGTTGGTGGTGGTCTTTTATTGGTGTTGTTGTTAGTGGTTTTACCGGTGCTGGTGTTGGTTGTGGTCCTCGCCCCGGCGTCGGCAGCAGTGGAGCCTTTCGACCCCTTGTATCTTTCAGCAGTTGAGGGCAGAAGGCTCGAAAATGGGTTTTTTCTCCACAAACAAAACAATGCGGCCTTTTAGCCTTCGGTCATAATGTGAATGACCGTCCCATTCTGACGGCGGATGTGGTCCGGGATTGTCTTCACATTCTCGGGCCTGATCTGGAGCAGGATCTTCAGGTCAACCCCGGACCAGTCCTCTCTGGCCGTTCTGGTCACTTCTTTCGGGATGGTATCTGTCCCCTCCACAATGATACATCCCAGAAGCCACCACATGTCAAGGGATTCTGGGAGTGCCGAGTTAGGTTGGCCCAGGTTTGCTCTTGCTTGATGAGTTTCCATGCCTGGGTCAACTTTTCATCTTTGTTTGAGAGGTCCATGTTGTTCCATGTGTTCTTCTTGTTGTCGTTGGGGGTGTTGTTGTCATTGTCGTTGTTCTTGTTGTGTTGTTGTTATCACTGTCGCTGTTATCATTGTTGTCTCTGGTGCCACCGTTGTTCTCGGTGCAGTTGGTATTGTTGCTGTTGGTGTTGTCGCTGTTTGTTTTCATGTTAGTGGTGTTGATATTGTTGTTGCATTTGTCATTTTTTTTTGTTATCTGTATTTTCGTTGTCGCTGTTACTGTCATTATTTTCAAAATTAGAGTTCTCATTGGTATCATTGGTGTCTTTGTTTACATTGTTTGTGGTGGTGTTTGTGTTATCAATCTCTGTTAATTTCGCCGTAGCGCTTCTCTCAACTTCTACGTCGTTGTCGCACGATAGCAGACATATCGCTGGGGGGCGTGGCTCAGCCATGTTTTTTTTTGTATTTTTTCTCGATAATTTTGTAAAAAAGTTCAAATATTTGGGCCAAAAGGCGCAAATATTATTCTTTCCCTTTCACACGGCAAAGTCCAAGGGCTTGTATGACTTACACAACAACAAACAATTCAATAAATCAGTTTTGATAGGCAAATAAGTGAACTTACGGGAGCGAGCAAAAAGACGTCCGTTCAGACTCAATAATAATAATAATAATAAAACAATTGTGATAGAATAATTCTTATTACAAATGGAACATAAGATATCAGTCTGTACTCTCAGGAAGTGGCAACGCATCACATTATGGCATAGGGCTCCAATATTTAATATTTAATTTTGTACCAGAAATTTTATAGTCAGAAAAGAAAATGGCTAGAAAACAACAGCCAAACAGCTAAATAACTTCACCACCACCGCCACCGCCACCACTGCATCATCGCTTCCACCACTATTCCCTCACCACTTAAGAGAGGGATGGTGGTAGTGGTAGTGCCGCTACACATGAAAAGAAGTGAGGAAGGTATTAAAAGATATAAATAGACTCGGTCTAGCAGCTAACAACAACAACAACACCAAAATAATTATGTTGTTTTATCTCTAAACTCTCTCAAAATGTTTAGTTTAAACGATGTCAAATCTAAACTATAATATAATAATAATAATTGTTTCTGCTTTTGGCACGGGGCCAGCAATTGTCCTGGTGTGTTGCTGGTGCTTTGTTTTGTCGGCCCAGTAAGAATGAAAGGAAAAATAAAAATAATAATGATAAGCAAGTCGAAAAATTATAGAACAGAACACAGACAGAAGCAAACGCAACAACAAACACACATTTCAAAAGTTTTGAACACAAGAACCCCTACTTCCCTTAGCACCAGCAGCAACAACAACACTAGTAACCGATGTTACTGGCCTTGAAAAACGAAAGACGCAAAGGAAAAAAACAAACAAACAAAAAAAACTAAGTCAGACATCCAACCATTACAATAAAACTTATGTTTATTTTTTAAAGTTTTTGTCTATTTATTTGTTTATTTATTTATGTTCGTCTACAACGTGATGGTGCCACGCTAAAATCACCGGGGGTGATGAAATCACTGGGGGTGATGAAATCACCGGTGGTTATGTAACCATACATTCACCAATCCTCGATAAGAGTGTTTAAATGTCGAAGCTAAACAGTTCGAATAACGATGAAGAGGAGACTGGAAGGTTATGTGACAGATTCTCACCCAGCAGGTGCTCCCTGGCCCAGCAGCAGGGATCTGGCTGTCATCCAAATACTACTGGTGTTGGAGGAAGAAGAAGAAGGAAATGGACAAGAACCAACTGGACGAAAGAATTGAATAGAACTGTTATGCAATGTTACCTGAAGAGTAACCCCAGGGGAAAAGGCTATAGGAAACGGATGCATAACATCTGGAATGAGATGGGTCTATTTAAATTAGATGAACAAAAATTGGCCGGGCAAGCTCGGGTAATAAGGTCGAGTTGGAACTGGAGGAACTGAGCAGAAAGATTAGGTTGGAAATGGAGAGTGGAGTATGCCAGGTAAACGAGCCAGTGGGAAATGAAGGTGAAGAGGTTGAGAGAACGGAGGAAGCACCCGAAGCAGACAATGATCTGAATGCTGACATAAATAACATCTGGAACAAGGATGCGGCCATTGAGGAAATGAATGCTGACGGGCTAGGACAAGATTTGGTTGATATCCTAAATTTAGTGGTAGATGAATTGAACAATGATAGTGGGAGACCTATGAATCTAAGATTTGTAGACAGGAAAAAGTTAAAAGAAACAACAGCTAAGGTAAACAAAGTCATCCCAAACCTTGAGGCGAGGAACCTTCACCAATGCAACAATATCCTCAAAGCAACAGCAAATGCGGTGAGGAAATTACTTGGCATGAAAAACGAGAAGAAACAACAAACAAGAAAGATCAGAACCTTGGTGGAAGAAACGACTGAATGGTCAAATCAGGGAAATGA
This sequence comes from Eledone cirrhosa, assembly GCA_964016885.1. Classification (NCBI taxonomy): domain Eukaryota; kingdom Metazoa; phylum Mollusca; class Cephalopoda; order Octopoda; family Eledonidae; genus Eledone; species Eledone cirrhosa. The sequence goes on from OZ024743.1 coordinate 4,069,669, forward strand.
GAAATGACGTTGGAAAGCTTGAGTCCCTTCTGAATGGGACACTACAAAACATAGACACTAAAAATAGACTGGAAATAAAGTACAAAACTAGGAGGAGAAAGCTAAATATTATCATAGAGGAACTGAAGCAACGCATTGTAGCAAAGAGTGCAAAGATTAGGCAGTATGAGAGCAGAGTCAGGCAGTATAGACAGAACCGCATGTTTGACAACAACCAGATGTTGTTTGGGCAGCTTGAAGGGAAAGAAAGAGGCAACGACTTGATCCCTGAGGCGGAACAGACTAAGACATTCTGGAGAGGAATATGGGAGCAGGATGTTGAACATAATGATCAGGCAGTGTGGATTGAGACAGTACAGAAGGAGATCAGTGAACAGGCACACCAACAAACTGATTTGAGTATCACAGTTGAAACGCTTAAGGGACAGGCCAAAAAACTAACCAACTGGAAATCACCAGGCCCAGATGGTGTGCAGGGGTATTGGATTAAAAATATAACATCCCTCCACCCGAAACTGACAACAATGTTCAATGACTGCTTGATGTCGGGTGAGGTACCAGAGTGGTTGACAAAGGGTACCACAGTCCTGGTAATGAAAGACCGAATCAAGAGTAATGATGTTACCAACTATAGACCTATCACATGTCTATTCGTAATTTGGAAACTGTTAACAAGCATTGTGTCTGAGGAAATCTACCATCACCTCTACACAAACAACTTGTTACCGGACAAACAGAAAGGATGCCGAAAGAAGTTCCGTGGTACAAAAGACCAGTCATGGTAATGAGGAATTGCAGGAGGAGACACACTGGTTTTGCCATGGGATGGATAGACTACAAAAAGGCATTTGACATGGTACCTTATTCTTGGATAACCAAAAGCCTAGAGATCTTCAAGGTGGCAGATAACATCAGACAGTTGTTGAGCAAAAGTAATAAGTCATGGAAACAGAATTAACATCGGGTGGAGAATCCTTGGAAGGCGTGAATATCAAGAGAGGTATCTTCCAGGGAGATAGTCTGTCCCCTCTGTTGTTTGTCTTTGCTCCGATACCCCTGACCATTATACTGCGAAAAGTGAGAGCAGGATACAAGTTGGGAAAAGGAGGGCATACCATCAACCACCTCCTCTTCATGGACGATCTTAAACTCTTTGGGAAGAGTGAGAAGGAGTTGGATGTACTTGTTGACACTGTTCGTATTTTCAGCAATGATATATGTATGGAATTTGGTATTAATAAGTGTGGAGTCCTATTGATGAAGAGGGGTAAATTGAGCAGAAGCAACGGAATCCAGGTACCAAAAGGTGAGATGATAAAGGAAATTGACACTGAAGAAGGATACAAATATTTAGGTGTTCTGGAGGCAGATGACATCAAGAACAAAGAAATGAAGGAATTGATAACATCTGAGTACATTAGGAGAGTAAGGAGCGTATTAAAATCACGTCTAAATAGTAGGAATGTCATAAGTGCAGTGAATTCCCGAGCTGTGTCTATTATTATGTACAGTGCGGGAATTCTGAAATGGAATGTTGCTGAACAAAAAGAAATGGATAGGAAGACTAGGAAGCTATTGACTATCTACAACATGTTCCACAAGAGGAGTGATGTCGATAGACTCTACTTAAAGAGATCTGAAGGTGGAAGAGGTTTATCAGCATAGAGGACTGTGTTCAGAGGGAGAAAAACAACCTACACAAATATGTGACTGACAATAGGGAGCCAATGCTCAAAATTGTACTGAAGGAGAAGACCAGAGGATGTCCAAGGAGGAAATAACAACAAGGAGGAAGACCAACCTTCATGAAAAATCCCTTCATAGTACCTTCTTTGAGAAAACTGAATTTAGAGATCCACAGACATGGAACTGGTTAAAAAGAGGAGACCTTAAAAAGTCTACAAAAGGAATGTTAATGGCTGCGCAAGAGCAGGCAATCAAAACGAAGTGGGTGAAACACCATATTTACAAGGAGGAGGCTAGCCCACTGTGTAGGATCTGTGTGTAGAGAGAGGAGACTGTGGCTAACATTGTATCCGAGTGTGAGCCCAGACTCACTATAAAGGCTGGAGACATGATGGGCAGGGTGATCCACTGGCACCTATGCAAGGTAAACAATTTACCACATTCTGAGAAGTGGTATGAGCATAAGCCAGAGTCGGTGATAGAAAACGATTAGGTGAAGGTGCTATGGGACTTTAGGATACAGACGGATAAGAAACTGGAACACAATAGCCCTGACCTGGTGGTTTTGGACAAGGAAAAAAGATCGTGCCTGATTGTAGATGTAGCCTGCCCATTTGACACGAGAGTGCAAGAAAAGGAGAGGGAGAAAATTAACCGATACCAGGACTTAAAGTGGGAGGTAAAAAGGATTTGGAACTGCCATGAAGTCAGGGTCGTCCCGATTGTCATAGGCGCACTAGGTACTATCTCAAAGAGTTTCCAAGGATGGTTAAATAAAGTTAGTCCAGCCCCACTTTTTGGAACACTTCAAAAAGCATGCTTGCTGGGAATAGCAAGAACCCTCCGATACGTCCTGAATATCTGAGACTGCAAGTAGCGGCTTGATATTCATTTCAAACTTTCCAGTTAAATAACATCAATGACTGAGACTCAAAGAACATAATAATAATAATAATAATAATAATAATAATAATAATAATGATTTCTTTATTAACCACAAGGGTTTACATAAAGTAGACATTAAGGACAGTGCAGGACAATGCAGGACGGTACAAATGGGCATTTCTGCGTGTAAAAAAACAAAAACAGAGGATGTAACAAAAATAACAATGAAGTACAGCCAGGTTGGATGAGAAACGGGGCAAGTGAGAAAGGGTCACTTACCTTGATCGTGTGATGTAGAGACAGTAGTCATGTGTGTTTCCAAGAGGATGTCAGTGTATATCGTCTTGGTAACCGATGCTCTGAAGTCTCCAACTGCGTTGGGGAATTTTTGTTTTAAAAGTTTTTACTGTTGACAGCTAGTCATGGGTGTTTCCAAGAGGATGTCAGTGTATATTCTCTTGGTAACCGACCCTCTGAAGTCTCCAACTGCGTTAGGGAATTTTTGTTTTAAAAGATTGTACTGTTCTATTTTGATATCAATGATGCTTATGTTTTTCGGGAGAGTTCTTGGTGTTGGTGGGCTGTAGTAGTACGTTTCTGTGATGTCTGTGTGCTGCTTTATAAGTTCTATGAGTTCTTTATTTGCCATGTTTATGGCTGTGTACTTTTGGGCTGGAGGGGTGATTTTGTTGCTGTTTTCTTCTTGTTGCTGTTGGGTGTGTGTGTTTTGTTGTGTTTGCGATGTTGGTGTTTTTCGCGATGCTGGTGGTGGTGTGGTTGTTGTTGGCGGTGGTGCTAGTGGTGGTGATGGTGATGGTGATGGTGGTGGTGTTGCTGCAAGTCTCCTTGCAGCATTTACCCCTCTTTGTATGCCTTCGGTTTTGGAGGGTGAAGCTAAGCGTTTTTTTTTCTTTTTTGTGGCAGACCGTTTGCCATTTCACTCCAGCCTCCTACTCCATGTCGGATTCCGTGGCGTATGGGAGGGGTATGTGCTCCACGGCTGTTGGTGGTGGTAGTGGAGCCCTCTCCGGCGATTTTCTTGCTGGTGCAACTACTGCAAATGTAGCTACTGGTGTTGCCGCTACTGATGATGCTGCTTTAGTTGTCCGTGGCCTTGGTACGGGTGCCATGGACGTTGCCCTCCTACTCACCGTGGAAGGGGCTTCTGCGTTTGTTACCTGCCCTGCTCTTGGTAGCAGTGGACAAGGCATTGGAATGAGAGCGGCCTTCTTCTAAGCTATCTTCTGCAGATAGGGCAAAAGGCCCTTAGGTGACCATTTGACCCACAGAGGTAACATTTTGGCCGTCTTCCTTCCACGCTTATAGGAAGTTGGAGTCCTTCCTCGAGGTCTATGATATCTGGGATAGCGTCGATACACTACTGGTCAGGTTGTATAATCATTTGCATGCCGATACCTGAGCAGATCTCACTCTCTCTCTATTTTCTCTACTTGCAGCATGGTCGTCTTGTCCTCGATTCCAGCAAGGACAGACGCAGCCAGCCATGGTATGGGCACGTCGGGTGGGACCTGTGTCACTTTGACCATCACAATTTACTGCCCGAAGTAGGAGAGCACCAAGACTATCTCCTCACTCTTTAGGGTTTCCAAAGAGTGAGACTTCGCTTCTTGGGATGTGGCGAAATGTACGTCTACTGTGGCGTACTTTCTGCCTCGGGTGATGTAGAATTTGCGTGCCCAGACGCACCCCAAGGCCTTTTGGATTTGTGCCTCCGTGGCTCTCTACACTTGATGTGACATTTTGCTTACGGTGCGGTAAGTCACCGTCCGTAGCTGCTGGTCCTTAAACAAATCGGGTGGAGGTTTTAGGGAAACTCTATTGGCGTTTCTTGTCACCATGGCCCTTGCGACTGCCATGTCCTCCCCTGTGACTAACACTGTTTCGATATTTCGGGCCACACCTGCAAAAGAATTGGTCTCTTTACAGTGGTACCACTATTGCTGCCGCTACTGGTCTTGCTGGTGGTGCTGAGATCGCTGTTACACGTATCGGTGTAATTGTTGTTGTTTTCGTTGATACTGTTGCTGTTGTTACTGTTATTGTGGCTGTTGTTATTATTGTTGTTTTTGTTGATACTGTTCCTACTATTATTGTTGTTGTGGCTGTTATTATTGTCATTGTCGTTCTCTACCTTACCGCTGTTATTTTTGTTGTTGTTGTTGTTATTGATGGTGTTGGTGTTGGTGTTGTTGTTGGTGTTATTGTTGGTATTGTTTGTGTTAGGAATATTTGGTAATTTTAAATATGTAAAAATATCATTAAAAATGATATCGTTTCTCTTTTCCTTCGTAATATTTTCTTTTATATTTACCTTCGCTAGAATGCTGTCTTGTTGATATGTTGACAAAGTCTCACTCTCTATGTGTTGTCTGACAGGGCTCTCTCTCTCTCTTTCTTGTGTTATCTATGTTCAAAGAAATTCTTTTTACAAATAATATTTTTACATAATACGACACCCCGTAAAGGGGTGCCGTATTATTAATGTGTGAACCCCTATATTAGGATAGTCACTTCTTCTAAACCTTTATCAAGTTTAAAACTTGAATAAAAGGCTTAGAACTGTTGAAAAAAACAGGAGGCGATGAGAAGCGTGGCTTCACCTTCAATAATAATAATAATAATATTAATAATAATGATTTCTTTATTAACCACAAGGGTTTACATAAAGTAGACATTAAGGACAGTGCAGGACAATGCAGGACGGTACAAATGGGCATTTCTGCGTGTAAAAAAACAGAGGTTGAAATAAAATAACAAAGAAAAATTCCCCAATAGGGGGGAGACTTCCAAGGGACATTTGTGGAGAAAGCCCATTAAAAGACCACAGTGGCCCTGACCACCAGGGCAAGTGCCCTCTCCCAGTTTTCCACCTTTAATTTACAGACACATACTCAGAGAAGGCCCATTCACTCGGGCCATACTTGCTTCTCTCACCCATCTTTCAACAAAATGCTGGGAAGAGAGCACTTCCCTCTCTACCCTGATTTTCCTTTTCAAATGAAATTTGAAAAAGTTAATCAGGGCATCACCGAAGAGGTAAGTGCTCGTTTCAGCCCTTTCAAACGTGTCCACCATACTATCTCTTTCGCCATGGCCACCAGACAGATAAAAACTGCCTGCCCTTCCAGGCTAAAGGAAGGGGGCGGGGCAATCCTCACGATGGACTCAGCTGATAGCTGGATCCGTCCTACACGTGACAGCAGGTGTTCGACATAAACCCACAAGTCAGCAATGCTCGGACACTGGACGAGTGCGTGCAGGACGGTTTCGTCGCCCTGCGCGCATCTCGGACATGCCCGGCTGACGGCACCTCCATGCCTGTAGAGTTTATCCCGAACTGGCAAAGCTCCTCGGTAGCACTGCCGGGCCAGGGATTTCTGGAAGTTGTCCATAGGCCCCGGCCCGAAAGTCCTTCCGAAGAGATTGGCTAGTTGATTTTCGTCGACGCCTAGAGTTTCTCCAAGTACGTCGTCGCTCTTCCCCTCCACTAATCCCCTATAGAACGCCAAGGTGGAGTTTCCACCGATCACATTGCCCGATTGGTCGAGGGCTGTGAGCGCCTGAAGACATTCCAGTCTCCAAGCGCTCCCTCTCGGTCTTCGCTTGACCCAGGACTGCAGCTCAGTCAAGGAGACGAGCTGGGGAAAAACGTGTCTTGCAAACGGCGACCACACCTGCTCACCGTCGAGGAAGAGGTGGAGATGTCGTAGCCTGAGCGCGTGTCTGCGCATCATCAGCCACGGCATGCCCAGCCCTCCACGTAGCGGGTGTTGACAGCAGATGGACCGCCTGACCATCGGAGCGCGTCCCTTCCACAAGAAGCGAAAGAGCAAACGCTCCAGCGCAGTCAGGCGGGGCTTAGGACAAGGTACGACGTTCAGGCGGTAGTAGATGACGGATGCGATGTACGCATTCGCCACCTCCGCTCGACCTTTCAGGGATAGCTTCCTCTCGGCCCATTTCTGGGTGAGAGAAGCCACCCTGCTCGTCACCTCGTCCCAGTTTTTGTCCGTCTGGAGGTCTGGACCGAACCAGACCCCTAGAAATTTAACCGGTCCGTCCGTCCAGCGCCCGACGACGGTGTTGGACGGCATGGACCTGCCTCTCCAGGTGCCGAGCTGCAGGCCCACTGACTTTTCCTGGTTGATCATTGCTCCTGTCACCGCTTCGTATTCTCTTAGTGTAGTGCCGATCGCCTCGATGTGTTTGGCGTTCGACACCACTACGGTGACATCGTCGGCATATGCTGACACGGATCTTCCGCATCCTAGTTCGCGCGGGACCCCCCTCAACGTCTCCAGTTTGTGCAGTAATGGCTCGAGAGTCAATACGTACAATAGGGACGAGAGGGGACATCCTTGGCGGACCGAGCGCATGATGTTGACCGGTTCCGAAAAGTGACCGTTCACTCTCACTACAGAGCAGATGTCGCTGTGCATGGCAGCGATCCAGCCTCTGAAGACGGGCCCAAAGCCAGCCGCCCTCAGGACTGCCGCTAGGTAACGATGGTCGACCCTATCGAAGGCTTTCGATTGATCTAAATTGATCAAAGACCCACCCTTGCCAGGTTCCCTAGCTACCCTCTCTACGATGTATCGCATGAGGTGGAGGTTGTCGTGGATGGATCTGTCGGGAATGGCGCATGTCTGTGCCTCTCCCACCAGACCACCAACGACAAGCGCCAACCTCTTTGCTAGCACCTTGGCCAAAATCTTGAACTCTGTGTTTAGCAGAGTTATGGGCCTAAAATTATCTATGTTATCCCCCTTGTTCGGATCCTTTCTCAGCAGCGCCACCGCTCCTCGGCTCACAGAGCTGGGAATTCTCCCGTTCTGTTGCCAGTTGCAGTAGACGTCCGCCAAGAGGCCTCCGAACAAGTTTGGCATTTGTACGTAAAGTTCATAGGGCAGACCATCCAAACCAGGCGATTTACCCCTTGTGCAACTAGTCATTGCATCCCGTACTTCAGCGGTTGTTATCGGCTTTTCGCAACACTCCGCCTCAGTGGCCGAAAGCCGCAGCAGTCCGTCGAGGTAGACACTAAAGTCCATCCCTCGATCCGGCCCGCCACTGCCCCCGAACAGTTGTGCGAAGTGTCGCTGAAAAGCTTCACACATTTGCCCGGGATCGAGTAGCATGCGCCCGTCGTGGTCCACCAAAGACCGGATCCTGGCTTTGTTGCCACGACGCGCCTCCGCCACTCGGGCCCATTGAACGGCTTTCGTCCCCTCGTGTCTGAGAGCACGCACCCTAGCTCTGACAACGCAGCCTTCGTGCTTTGCATTGAAGAATTGGTCAAGGGCCAATTTCGCCGCAAGTACGTCGGTCGCGATGCCTTTGCTAAGCGCCTCATCTAATTTTCTAACTAATTCTCCCTCTGCTCTATTTTTCTCTATTGCTAAAGTCTTACTAAACCTAATGGACTCTATTCTAATTGCTCTTTTCAGAGCAAACCACCACTTGTTGTTGACGATGGCCCCCGTCAACGCCCGCTTAACTAGTTCGCTAATCCGGTCTCTGTAGGCCTTGCGCGCTGGTAAGGACGCGTTTAACTTCCAGTAGCCGGGTCCTCGTCTATGAAGCCTATCTAAGTCAAGCACACAGATCACGAATTTGTGGTCCGTGTAGCTGACTATCTTGAATTGTGGACAGCCTATGCTAGACCTATCTATTTCCCTACAAAATACTCTATCTAGATATGATCTGGATGACCCTATGCGATTTGTCCAAGTCCACATTGGTACATTCGGGAAATCCATTCGGTACCTGTCAGACAGTTCAAAACGTCTGAGCAGGTTGGTGAGACTCTTGCACCCTCCTTCCCTATCCACTAATCCCACACAATCCCAGCGTGCATCTAAGATCCCGTTCCAGTCGCCCACTAACACTAAAGAGCGGGACGTTCCAAGAAAGGTCTCCAGACGTCGGAAGAAATCAGGCCGCCCTGCTCCTGTCGGGGCATAGACGGCCACTAACCTGAAAGCTTGCCCGTCTCCGCTGGTCACGTCCAGCACCACCAACTTACCTTCTGGGTCCAGGAAGATGGCCCGTATGGCAAGATCCAAACCTCTCCGAAAAAGCACAGCAACTCCTCCCCCCGATCCCGGACGGCTGTGAGATGCGTACACATCGTAGCCGCCGAAGATCGGTGCGAAAGCCTGTGCTTCGGAGATTCTGGTCTCGCTGATGGCCACTACATCTATGTTTAGTGACCTGAGGTCGTTGAGCAGGTGGCCCTGCTTCCATGACGACCCCAAGCCACGCGCATTTATGCTGCCTATTCTGAGTGAGGTCATGCTGAAAAGGAGTGGAAAAGATGGGAAAGACCACTTACCTTACTTCTCGTAGGGGAAGGACGGCTTTTCCATCCTTTTCACTGCTTGTGGCCTCCTCAGGAAGGATGTCCTTATAAATCCTCCTGGAGAGTGCTTGTCGGAAGTCTCCGATGTCTTTGGGGAATTTTTGTTTTAGTGTCATGTACGTTTTCTGTGTGATGCGAGTGATTTGTATGTGTGGAGGTGGTGTGAATTTTGGGGTTGTTGTGTAGTCTTTTTCTGTGATGCTGGTGTTGTGTTGGATGTAGTGTAATAATTGCTTGTTGTTCAAATTTAATGCTGTGTAGTGTGTATCGTTTTGGTTGTTTTGTTTTGTTTGCGTTTGTTGTGGGTTTGTTTCTGTTTCGCATTTTGGTGACTTTTGTGGTGTAGGTGATGGTGGTGCTGGGGATAATGATGGTGATGGTGTTGGTGTTTGGGTTGATGGGGTTGGTGATGCTGGTGTGGATGGTGGCGTATCTGTCCTAAATTTTTTGTTTCTTAGTTTATTTGTTTCCCTCTGTATTTTGTTTTTGGAGGGGGAAGGAAGAGAATTTTTTCTTTTTTTTTTTTCCGGATATCGTTTCCCACTCCTCGTCGTCACAATCTGTCTCCAGTTGTGATAGGCCGGGGAGTGGAAAATCCTCCACAGTCGTTAGTTTTGGTTGTGGTGTGGTGGATGGTGTAGGCGCTGGTGCTAGTTCTGAAGCGTTGGGTGGTGGTGGTGTTGGTTTTGCTGGTGGTGGTAGTGGTGTTGGTTTTGCTACTGTTGCTGGGGTTGTTGCTGTTATAGTTGCTTCTGTTGTTGCTGCTACAGTTGTTCCTGCCATCTCTGCTACTGGTGGTGTTGATGGTTGTGTCACTGGGGTGGGTAGGAGAGGCGGCCTCAACCTTTTAGCCTGAGGGCAGAAAGCCCTTAGGTGGGTTCCTTCATCACAAACGACACACCTAGCTCTTCTGCCCTCGACAATTACCGTGAGGTGGCTGCCGTCAGTGAGGTCTATTACCTCTGGGATCTCCTCAATGCTTTTTTGGTCCGCTTGGATCAGGAGCTCCATCCCAGATCCGGACCAGTTTTCCTGCTTTTCTTTTGCTACTGCTATTATTTTCGTGTTGGCTTCGATGCCGGCGAGGACAGCCGCTATTAGCCAGGGAATTTCAATGGCCGGTGGAACGTGGGTCACCCTGATCTTTACGAGTCTCTGGCCACAATAGCTTGGGACGAGTGTGAGGTCGTCACTTTTTAATGGGGCCATGGAGTGTTCTCTAGCCTCCTCTGATGTTTCAAAGAACACATCCACGGTTCCATACTTTTGCCCACGTCTGATGTGGGTTTTTCTTGCCCACACATGTCTCAAAGCTTTTTGGATTTGGGACTCGGATGCCCGTTCCACTCGGCGCGATTTTACATTTATTGTTCTATACGACACGGTGCACAGGCGCCGATGCTCCATTTTATTAGGTGGGGGGGTGAGGCTGACCCTGTACCCATCTTTCTTTACCATTTGTTTGGCATTTTCTAAATCTTCTTGAGTTACCGTGAACGCTTCGAATTGTTTTGCTACGATGGCGAAACTGAGGGTCAGTTTTATAATGTCATTGTTGTTGCTATCGTTAATATTAATTTTATTTTCAGTTGTGGTGGTGGTGACGTCAGTCGTCTTTGGTGGGGAAGAGTCCATTTTGCTTGATTTCATTTCGACGTCACGAGTTAATTTATTTTTTTCTTCTTTTGTTTCTGTTGTCGCGGTGGTGGTGGTGGTTGTCGCGGTGGTGGTGGTGGTGGAGGGTTTAACACCTGCAGTCATTGGTAATGGCGGGAAATGAATGTCTGCCTGAGACAAATTTAAAATATTGCTACTGCTTATATTTTTTTTTGTGTTGGCAAACGTAGTAACATTTACAATGGTGGTGTCGGTGTGAGGTGTTATTTTGTGAGGAAGGCTTTCAGCTGCTTCGTGCAGAGGGGAATTAGCCATTTTTTTTCAGAGAAATTTTTGGATAATAATAAAAGTTAAAATTTTGGGCACAAGGCCCCAATCTTTTTGGGTGTCCTTTTCGGAAAACAATGTATGTGTGCTTATAAACAGTTTACAATAAAATTTTCCATAAATGGTAATTTTTAAACAAACGGAAATAACAAACCTTTACGGAGCTCACGATAATACGATTTCCTACGTAGGTCGCCAATAATAATAATAATAATAATAATAATAATAATAATAATAATAATAATAATAATAATATCTACATATCTAATATCTAAGGGAATCACATGATTGGATGATCAAACTCGTTTTGAAACACGAAAGCATCAAAAGATCATATTCCATTACAAAAGATGCACAAAGATACAGTAATGGACTACAAATTTCAGAAGTCCCATTTACTGCTGAAATGGAAAACACAGAAAAAGCAAAGCAGGTAAAAGTAACTGCAAAGAAAGAACTGCTACAGAAACTGGCTAAGAAATGGCAAGAAAAGCCTCTGTATGGAAAATACCCAGAGCGAGCTAACAATCCTGATGTTGACAAAACTTTAACCCATCAGTGGTTGGCATCCTCTGGACTGAAATGGGAGACTGAAGGACTGATTATATCGGCACAAGATCAGTGTCTGCCAACAAAAAATTACCAAGCCAACATAATAAAAAATGGGTGCAGCCCATTATGCCGTGTATGCAAAAAACAACCAGAGACCATTGACCATATAATTTCAATGTGCAGTCCTATAACTCCAACCGAATACCTAAACAGGCATGACAGAGCTGCACAATACATACATTGGATAATGTGTAAGCATTTTGACCTGCCCCATCAAAAGAATTGGTGGGAGCATCAACCACCTCCCATACTTGAAAAAGATCACATCTCAATCTTGTGGAACTTTAGCATCCAAACAGACCGAAAAATAGATGCAAACAGACCTGATATAATATTGAAAGACTTTCAAAAGAGGGTATGCCTGCTAATTGATATGTCTGTTCCAATAGACAAGAATGTATCTATAAAAACATTTGAAAAATTGAGCAAGTATAAGGACCTGGAGATAGAAATTGGAAAAATGTGGAAATTGAGAACTAAAACAATACCAGTGGTTGTAGGCGCTCTGGGAATGATACCTAAGGGGTCTAATGATTACTTATCGCAAATCCCAGGAAACCCGCGTATAGGAGAAATACAAAAGATAGTACTAATGGGAACTGCCCATATACTAAGGAAGATTCTGTCAATATAAGTACATCACAAGTCTAAACACTAAAGATGCATATGTGAATATGTATGTTATTTCTTGAACATGGCGGACCTTGTTGTCTCTTGAGGTCACTGGTTGTGACTTGGTGATAACTCGTATGAACATAAAGCAAGATAAATGCAACTGTAATAATAATAATAATAATAATAATAATAATAGACATTGCGTTGAAAACTGCAACAATTGGATTATCTACATATCTAAGGGAATCACATGATTGGATGATCAAACTCGTTTTGAAACACGAAAACATCAACAGATCATACTCCATTACAAAAAAGATGCACAAAGATACAGTAATGGACTACAAATTTCAGAAGTTCCATCTACTGCTGAAATGAAAAACACAGAAAAAGTAAAGCAGGTAAAAGTAACTGCAAAGAAAGAACTGCTACAGAAACTGGCTAAGAAATAGCAAGAAAAGCCTCTGTATGGAAAATACCCAGAAAGAGCTAACAATCCTGATGTTGACAAAACTTTAACCCATCAGTGGTTGGCATCCTCTGGACTGAAATGGGAGACTGAAGGACTGATTATATCAGCACAAGATCAGTGTCTGCCAACAAAAAATTACCAAGCCAACATAATAAAAAATGGATGCCACCAATTATGCCGTGTATGTAAAAAACAACCAGAGACCATTGATCATATAATTTCAATGTGCAGTCCTATAGCTCCAACCGAATACCTAAACAGGCATGACAGAGCTGCGCAATACATACATTGGATAATGTGTAAGCATTTTGACCTGCTAATTGATATGTCCGTTCCAATAGACAAGAATGTATCTATAAAAACATTTGAAAAATTGAGTAAGTATAAGGACCTGGAGATAGAAATTGGAAAAATGTGGAAATTGAGAACTGAAACAATACCAGTGCCTGTAGGCGCTCTAGGAATGATACCTAAGGGGTCTAATGATTACTTATCGCAAATCCCAGGAAACCCGCGTATAGGAGAAATACAAAAGATAGTACTAATGGGAACTGCCCATATACTAAGGAAGATTCTGTCAATATAAGTACATCACAAGTCTAAACACTAAAGATGCATGTGTGTGTATGTATGTTCTTTCTTGAACATGGCGGACCTTGTTGTCTCTTGAGGTCACTGGTTCTGACTTGGTGATAACACGTATGAACATAAAGCAAGATAAATGCAACTATAATAATAATAATAATAATAATAATAATTATAATAATAATAATAATAATAATAATAATAATAATAACAATAATAATAAGGGAAGAAGACGCACGAGGTGGTAGAAGGTCATGAAATCGCTCCCGTAAGTTTTTGATTTTTAACATATTTAAATCAATTGTGAAATAACAATTCTTAGTACAAATGTTGCATAAACCACCGAGTCAAGTCCCATAAAATTTCGGATCCATATTGTATTGTTGTGTCACTCAAATATTCAATTTTGTATTATATATTTTGCATTCAAAAAAGAAAATGATTATAAATGGAAGAAAACACCCTCTGTCTACACTATATAGAACAGCCAAATAACAGCAATTTCACCAACACCATAAACTTGATACACCACCTACCCCATCACACTAAATATAACAGCCACATAACGGCAATTTCACCACCACCACCACCAATCCCAGCATCATAATAATAATTACTATTATTATTGTCTCAAGTTTTAAAAAAATGTTTAATCCCAATTTTACGGGAATATGTCAACACAATATATATTAAACATACGCGACACACACTCATATATACTACATATCACAAAACGCAGTAACGTCAACGCCACCACCGCCACCACCCCATCCATCATTGCTACCACTACCCCATCACCGCCGCCACCACTCCTTCATTGCTACCACCACTATTCCCCTGTTAACTTGAGAGAGAAAGGGGAAGGTGGCGGTATCACTAGACAAGGGAGAAGCTAGCAAAAGATATAAATAGATTGACTTAGTGACCTGGCCACCGGCCAAACGTCAACAGCAACAACTATGGCACTGCTAGCTCACCCCTTCCTCACCAACAATATAAAAATCCCCAGCACCACCACCGACATAGCCAACAACAATAACAGGCAACTTCAGCAAAAAGTATATTATATTATTGTAATGCACTGGGTGATTGCTGGCCTTGTGCCTGGAGTGGAGACAATTATTAATAATTTCATTCTTAAGTCACGCAATGCTCACATTAAGGAACCACTCATGATAATAACAATTTAAAAAAAAAACAACAAAAAGAAAACCCCGTGACCAAGAAATACCGGGATGGCGGCCGGCGGGGAATAGCCGTGTCTCTAGGGGAGAACGACCCCTCTAGTCTTGGTTGACACTCGTTCTAGAAGTGGTAACACGAAATGATTACCCCTTGGCGGATAAGGATAAAACGCGACAAAATAAAGTAAATGTCTAATGATAAAATCTCATACCGGCTCGGCCGTCACCCGGGTAAAAAAGGGCCGCGTCCCTCAGAGAGGAGCCAGACTGGGGTCGAAAAATCAGCTAATGGTTCAAACCTTCCCATCACTTCGGAGCTGGAGACCTCCTATAACCGGAATACTCCTACTGTTGGCCCTCCATGCTCACCACCAAGAAATCCAAAGAAAAAGAGAGAAAAATGGTCAAGGGAAGATAATAAAGAAGTCCTTGAGGCTTTCTACACTGCCATGTACTACCCATCAAATACATCGAATACAGAACAGACATATATCAACTGGAAAAAGAAACATCCCGAAAACAGAGGCTATATTGACAGCAACAAACTAGCCAATATACGAAGAAATATAGAAAGAGATATAGAAATTGATCAGATCAAGCTATTAGCACAAAGTCAGCGAAGGGAAAATGAAACATGTGTCAGTGAAAACGAGGTAAATTGCAACACTTCGAATCCCAGGGTTGGGGCGGAATCACTGGCAACAGAACAAATTAAAGAAAGGATCGAAAAAGTGGAGGGAGTGCATGCTCAAGATGAAAATAATGAGATCGTAAATGATAAAGAAATGAATGAGAATGAACTTGCCAACTTGAAGGATGAAATTATGATCGAATGGATGAAAATGAAAGAATCTGACATGGGGCAACGAGACACCCTCCCTAAGATCCAGAACTCCAAACAGAACCAAAAGATAATACACAAGACTAACATAATTCTCAAAAACATTATCATCACAAACAAACTAAACATTACTGATTTAAATCATCTCTATTATGCATCGGCTAAAGTCACCACTCACTTATGTGGAGTGAAGATGAAAAAACAAAGGAATTCCCACAAGAAATCTACTTGGCAAGAGAACATCAATCACCAAATAAACCTTCTCCGATCTGACATAGAAATTTTAACAAACTATAAAGTAGGTGAACATGTTAAAAAAACTAAACTTAGAAAATTGAAAAAAAAGTACAGTATAAAATCAACAAGTGACATAGACATGCTGATAGAAATAATCAAACAAAAAGTGTCGGCCAAAGCTGCTCGTATAAGGCGCTTTGAAAAACGATCTAGATTCTATAAGGACAATAATATGTTCAAAAACAACCAAAGAAACTTCTACAGAAAAATTGGTAAGTCAACAATAACTGCTAAATCAATACCACCCAAGGAGGAAGTGCAAGAATTCTGGGAAAAGATCTGGGCCGAAGAAAAAGTTCATAACATACATGCCCCATGGATAGACAGACAAATGAAAGATACAGCTCACCTTGAGGAACAAATATGGGAAAATATAACAGTTAAACAGTTGCGCTTGGCTCTAAGAAAAACCAGCAAATGGAAATCCCCAGGAAAAGACATAATACAAAACTTTTGGATAAATGCCTTCACAGAGTCTCATGAGCTGTTAGCCCAACTTTACAATGAAATAGTTAAGGAGCCAGAAAAGATACCATCATGGCTAGTTAACGGCATTACATTCCTGCTTCCGAAGAATGATGAGACAAACAATCCCAAAAATTACAGACCGATAACTTGCTTGACCACAATGTATAACATTTTAACATCAGTCCTAACTGAATACACATATGACCACCTGACAACAAATGACCTATTTCCCATTGAGCAGAAAGGGTGTAAACGAGGCTCATAGGCTGTAAGGATCAGCTTCTGGTTAACAAAATGATACTGGAAGATTGTCATAATAGACACAAAAATCTATCGATTGCTTGGATAGATTATAAAAAAGCATTCGATAGTTTGCCACACAGTTGGATTGAAAAATGTTTAGAGATTTTCAAAATATCCCCCGTTGTCAGGAGGTTTTTGTCATTCAGTATGAAGACATGGAAAACGACACTCCTTTTGAATAGTGAAACAAAATCACTGGAAGCTGGAGAAGTTAATATTAATTGTGGAATTTTTCAGGGTGACTCTTTATCACCGCTTTTATTCTGCATCGCACTTATACCATTAAGTAAAATGCTCAATGAAACAAAACATGGATATAAAGTCTATGACAAAACCATTAATCACTTGTTCTACATGGATGACCTGAAACTATTTGCAAAAAATGATGAACAATTGCAAGGGCTATTATCCACTGTGGAGCAGTTCAGTGATGACATTAAAATGGAGTTTGGACTAGACAAATGCGCCAAAGCAACGTTCACCAGAGGAAAGCTGCTGAAGAGTTCAGACATTAATCTTGATCGGGGGAACGTGATAAGAGAACTTGATCAAGAAAAAACTTACAAATATCTAGGTGTTTGTGAAGGAGACGGAATCAAGCACTCGACAATGAGGGAAAGGATAAGGAAGGAATGTTACCGCAGAGTAAGAGCAATCTTAAGAACGGAATTGAATGCAAGGAAGAGGATCGATGCCATAAACACGCTTGCCATACCAGTAGTAACCTACAGTTACAATGTCATCAACTGGTCAAGCAGAGAGATCCATAGGCTCGATACAAAAATTCGGAAACTCTTAACCATGCACAGAATGCATCACCCTAAGGCAGATATTGATACATTATATCTCCCTAGCAAAGAAGGAGGACGTGGGTTAATCCAGTTAGACATTGCGTTGAAAACTGCAACAATTGGATTATCTACATATCTAAGGGAATCACATGATTGGATGATCAAACTCGTTTTGAAACACAAAAGCATCAAAAGATCATATTCCATTACAAAAGATGCACAAAGATACAGTAATGGACTACAAATTTCAGAAGTCCCATTTACTGCTGAAATGGAAAACACAGAAAAAGCAAAGCAGGTAAAAGTAACTGCAAAGAAAGAACTGCTACAGAAACTGGCTAAGAAATGGCAAGAAAAGCCTCTGTATGGAAAATACCCAGAGCGAGCTAACAATCCTGATGTTGACAAAACTTTAACCCATCAGTGGTTGGCATCCTCTGGACTGAAATGGGAGACTGAAGGACTGATTATATCAGCACAAGATCAGTGTCTGCCAACAAAAAATTACCAAGCCAACATAATAAAAAATGGATGCAGCCCATTATGCCGTTTTATGCAAAAAACAACCAGAGACCATTGACCATATAATTTCAATGTGCAGTCCTATAGCTCCAACCGAATACCTAAACAGGCATGACAGAGCTGCACAATACATACATTGGATAATGTGTAAGCATTTTAACCTGTCCCATCAAAAGAATTGGTGGGAACATCAACCACCTCCCATACTTGAAAAAGATCACATCTCAATCTTGTGGAACTTTAGCATCCAAACAGACCGAAAAATAGATGCAAATAGACCTGATATAATATTGAAGGACTTTAAAAAGAGGGTATGCCTGCTAATTGATATGCCCGTTCCAATAGACAAGAATGTATCTATAAAAACATTTGAAGAATTGAGCAAGTATAAGGACCTGGAGATAGAAATTGGAAAAATGTGGAAATTGAGAACTAAAACAATACCAGTGGTTGTAGGCGCTCTGGGAATGATACCTAAGGGGTCTAATGACTACTTATCGCAAATCCCAGGAAACCCGCGTATAGGAGAAATACAAAAGATAGTAGTAATGGGAACTGCCCATATACTAAGGAAGATTCTGTCAATATAAGTACATTACAAGTCTAAACACTAAAGATGCATGTGTGAGTATGTATGTTCTTTCTTGAACATGGCGGACGTTGTTGTCTCTTGAGGTCACTGGTTGTGTCTTGGTGATAACTCGTATGAACATAAAGCAAGATAAATGCAACTGTAATGATAATAATAATAATAATGAATTCATTTATTAGCCACAAGGGCCGACATGTAGGGGACAATACAAAGACAGGGACAGTGGGGGTTTACAATAAGGTCGAGTAAAAGTGCACAATGGCAAGACTAATTTAACAATGAAAATATAAAAATATGAAATAAACTATGCATAAATATAACAAAATAAATTCCGATAGGTGGTGGACAACCCTGGGGTGACTCGGGTACCTCACGAATCCTGAACCACCCTGCGCTTCTAGGGCACACAGGGAGAGCACCCCTCTCTTCAAGTTAGCTAGCCTATAGGCGCATGGTCAGAGTAGGCCCATTCACACGAGCCATTCTCGCCACATTCACCCACCTTTTAGCAAATGTACTGGGGGGGGGGGGGGCAGCACTTCTCTCTCCACCCTCACCTTTCTTTCCAGGTGAAACTTGAAGAAGTTGATGAGGGATTGGCCGAAGAGAAGAGTGTCTCTCTTCAGTCCTTTTAACCTGGTGTACCATATAACCTCTTTCGCAACTGCCACCAGACAGAGGAAAATTTCCTGCTCTTCCTGACCTAAGGAAGGTGGCGGCTCGATCTTCACTATGGACTCGGCCGATAGCCGGATTCGTTCCACACGCGACAGTAGCTGTTCGACATAACTCCACAAGTCAGTAATGCACGGACATTGGACAAGTGCGTGCAGAACGGTTTCGTCGTTCTGTGCGCATCTTGGGCAGGTCCGACTGACAGCACTTCCGTACCTGTAGAGTTTATCCCGAACCGGCAGTGCCCCCCGGTAGCACTGCCAAGCGAGGGATTTCTGGAAATTATCCAGCTTCTCCGAGTGCGTCGTCGCACTTGCCCACCACTAATCCTCTATAGAACTCGGGAGTGGAAGTTCCACTGATCGCATTGCCCGCTTGGTAGAGGGCTGTGAGTGCCTGGTAACATTCCAGCTGCCAGTCACCCAGTCTCGGTCTCTTCTTGACCCAGGACTGCAGCTCAGTCAAAGAAATGAGCTGCGGAAAGGCCCGTCTGATAAACGGCGACCACGCCTGTTCACCGTTGATGCAGAATATCTGGAGATGTCGCAGCCTCAACGCATGTCTGCGCATCATTAGCCATGCCATGCCCAGCCCTCCGCGTAGAGGGTGCTGGCAGCAGATGGACCGCCTCACCAACGGAACTTGTCCTCTCCACAAGAATTTGAAGAGGAGCCGTTCCAACTTGACGAGGCGCGGACGGGGGCAAGGCACGACGGTCAGGCGGTAGTAGATGACGGACGCGATGCACGCATTCGCCACCTTCGCGCGACCTTTCAGTGATAGCTTCCTCCCAGCTCATTTTTGGGTGAGACTGGCTACTCTGCTCGTTACCTCGTCCCAATTCTTATCCACCTGGAGGTCTGGTCCGAACCAAACCCCTCGCAACTTTACCGGTCCGTCCGTCCAGCGCCCCACGACGCTGTTGGACGGCATGGGCTTGCCTCTCCAGGTTCCGAGCTGCAAGCCCACCGACTTTTCCGGGTTAAGTATGGCTCCTGTCAACCTTTCATATTCCTTCAATAAGGTGCCGACCACCTCGATTTCTGAGGTGTTCGACACCATACGGTGATGTCGTCCGCATAAACCGACACCGCCTTTCCACGTCCCGGTTAGAGCGGGATGCCCTGCAACAGCTCCAACTTCCGCAGTAAAGGCTCGAGAGTCAATACGTACAGAAGGGAAGAGAGAGGGCCCCCTTGACGGCCCGATCGGGAGAGCCGAATTGGTTCCGAGAGGTGGCCATTAACTTTGACCACCGAGCGTGTGCCGCTGTGCATTACAACGATCCAGCTTCTGAAGACAGGGCCGAAGCCAGCTGCTTTGAGGACAAACTCCAGATACCGATGGTCGACCCTATCGAATGCTTCCGATTGATCTAAATTGATCAGTGCCCCACCGAATCCAGGTTTACACCCTACCCTCTCTATGATGTATCGCATGAGGTGGCGATTGTAGTGTATGGACCTGGGTGGGATTGCGGGGGAGGGGGGCGGGTAGTGGGAGAGCTTTGCTCGTTTTCCCCTTGGATTGGTTTTGGTGTTGGTGGTGATCCGGCTGTTTTTGATGTTGGTGTCCGTGTTTTTGTTGATGTTGTTTTTGGTGGTGGTGGTGGTGGTGGTGCAGCTTTCCGTGCTGACACTGGCGTTGGCAACAAAGGAAGTTTGCGACCCCCTGAATTTTTGCGCTGAAGGCAGAAGGCTTGCAGATGCGTTGCTTCCCCGCAGACGAAGCAGCGTGGCCTTCTTCCGTCAATGATTAGTTGGATTGTTGTCCCGTCATGCAGGCGGGCAAAATCCGGGATGTTGTTCATGTCCTCCGGTTTCATTTGGAGAAGAATCTCCAAATCCATTCCGGACCAGTCCTCTCCCTCTGTCCTTTTGATATCCAGGAGGGTAGTGTCTGTCCCCTCCTCGATTACGCATCAGAGCAGCCACCATATGTTCATTCCTGGAGGGATGCTGGGAATGCGGACCTTTACTGTCCTTTTACCCATGTAGGACGGATGCATGATAATGCGTTCCGTTCTGCAGGGGGTCACCGAGTGCTTAATAGTGAGGGCCTCGGTTTTGAGCAGTACCGAGATGGTACCGAACTGTTTGCCTCTTTCTTCATACTCTATGTTACTTCCGATACACTCCAAAGCAGCCTCGACCTCTGCTTGGCTGGCAAGTTCCACTTTTCGTGTCTGCACCTAAATGCATCGAAAGAACACCGTCCTCCTTTGCATGGCCGCTATTGCCTCGTCCGGGATGGTCAGGTTTGCCCAGGACTTCTCTCGCTTAATTATCCTCCACGCTTTGGCCAACTGTTCGTCTTTATCGCTAATATCAATATCAATATTCAATAAGCGCTTTGTTTTTGCTGCTGCTGCAGCAAATGTCGTGTTTCTGATGCTCTTATTGTTGGTGTTGTCATTCTTGCTGTTGTTATTGGTGTTGTTGTTGTTGTTTTGTTTGTTGATGCTGTTGCCACCACCATCCGTGTTTACATTGAAGCTGTCGGTGTTATTGTCGTTATTGCTCTGAGTTGTTGTTGTGGTGGTGGTGGTGGTGATGTCGTTTTCAGATGATACTGCTGCTATCCCAGAAGGATGTGAAGGTAGCTTTTTAGATTTGCCTTCACATTCAGTAGAGTGGATGACAGGCATGACTGTAGCCGTCGTAGTCGTGGTGAAATCTACAGTGGCTGCCTTTAAACTTTTGACCTGAACGTTGTTTACCGTTTCAAGGTCGAACATTTTCATAATTTTTTTTTTTTGGTGGGGAAGCGATTTTTTTCGAAATTTTAAAAAATAAATCTGAATATTCGGGCTTAAAGCCCGAATATTGAGAGGTATCCCTCTCTTTAAATCAAGATGTGTGCCTTAAGTTTCGTTAACGACAAGAAAATACAAAAAATGACACTTTAAAACAGCTTAAAGTTACAAACCTTTTCCCCCGCAGATTTGTACTGTCTTCACACATGTGCGGCCATAATAATAATAATAATAATAATAATAATAATAATAATAATAATAATAATGATTTCTTTATTAACCACAAGGGTTTACATAAAGTAGACATTAAGGACAGTGCAGGACAATGCAGGACGGTACAAATGGGCATTTCTGCGTGTAAAAAAAACAAAAATAGAGGATGTAACAAAAATAACAATGAAAATAACAATGAAAAATTCCCCAATAGGGGGGAGACTTCGGAGGAACATTTGTGGAGAAAGCCCAGTAAAAAGCCACAATGACCCTGACCACCAAGGCAAGTGCCCTCTCCCAGTTTTCCACCTTTAGTTTACAGATATATACTCAGAGTCGGCCCATTCACTCGGGCCATTCTTGCTTCTCTCACCCATCTTTCAACAAAATGCTGGGAAGAGAGCACTTCCTTCTCTACTCTGATTTTCCTTTTCAAATGAAATTTGAAAAAGTCAATCAGAGCATCACCGAAGAGGTAAGTGCTCGTCTTCAGCCCTTTCAAACGTGTCCACCATACTATCTCTTTCGCCATGGCCACCAGACAGATAAAAACTGCCTGCCCTTCCCGGCTAAAGGAGGAGGGCGGGGCAATCCTCACGATAGACTCAGATGATAGCTGGATCCGTCCTAAACGCGACAGCAGGTGTTCGACATAAACCCACAAGTCAGCAATTTTCGGACACTGGACGAGTGCGTGCAGGACGGTTTCGTCGCCCTGCGCGCATCTCGGACATGCCCGGCTGACGGCACCTCCATGCCTGTAGAGTTTATCCCGAACTGGCAAGGCTCCTCGGTAGCACTGCCAGGCCAGAGATTTCTGGAAGTTGTCCATAGGCCCTGGCCCGAAGGTTCTTCCGAAGAGATTGGCTAGTTGATTTTCGTCGACGCCTAGAGTTTCCCCAAGTACGTCGTCGCTCTTCCCCTCCACTAATCCTCTATAGAACGCCGAGGTGGAGTTTCCACCGATCACATTGCCCGATTGGTCGAGGGCTGTGAGCGCCTGAAGACATTCCAGTCTCCAGGCGCTCCCTCTCGGTCTTCGCTTGACCCAGGACTGCAGCTCCGTCAAGGAAACGAGCTGGGGAAAAACGCGTCTAGCAAACGGCGACCACACCTGATCACCGTCGAGGAAGAGGTGGAGATGTCGTAGCCTGAGCGCGTGCCTGCGCATCATCAGCCACGGCATGCCCAGCCCTCCACGTAGCGGGTGTTGACAACAGATGGACCTCCTGACCATCGGAGCACGTCCCTTCCACAAAAAGCGAAAGAGCAAACGCTCCAGCGCAGTCAGGCGAGGCTTAGGACAAGGTACGACGGTTAGGCGGTAGCAGATGACAGACGCGATGTACGCGTTAGCCACCTCCGCTCGACCTTTCAGGGATAGCTTCCTCTCCGCCCATTTCTGGGTGAGAGAAGCCACCCTGCTCGTCACCTCGTCCCAGTTTTTGTCCGTCTGGAGGTCCGGACCGAACCAGACCCCTAGCAATTTAACCGGTCCGTCCGTCCAGCGCCCGACGACGCTGTTGGACGGCATGGACCTGCCTCTCCAGGTGCCGAGCTGCAGGCCCACTGACTTTTCCTGGTTGATCATTGCTCCTGTCACCGCTTCGTATTCTCTTAGTGTAGTGCCGATCGCCTCGATGTGTTTGGCGTTCGACACCACTACGGTGACATCGTCCGCATATGCTGACACGGATCTTCCGCATCCTAGTTCGCGCGGGACTCCCCTCAACGTCTCCAGTTTGTGCAGTAATGGCTCGAGAGTCAATACGTACAAGAGGGACGAGAGGGGACATCCTTGGCGGACCGAGCGCATGATGTTGAACGGTTCCGACAGGTGACCGTTCACTCTCACCACAGAGCAGATGTCGCTGTGCATGGCAGCGATCCAGCCTCTGAAGACGGGCCCAAAGCCAGCCGCCCTCAGGACTGCCGCTAGGTAACGATGGTCGACCCTATCGAAAGCTTTCGACTGATCTAAATTGATCAAGGACCCACCCGTGCCAGGTTCCCTAGCTACCCTCTCTACGATGTATCGCATGAGGTGGAGGTTGTCGTGGATGGATCTGTCGGGAATGGCGCATGTCTGCGCCTCTCCCACCAGACCACCAACGACAAGCGCCAACCTCTTTGCTAGCACCTTGGCCAAAATCTTAAACTCTGTGTTTAGCAGAGTTATGGGCCGGAAATTGTCTATGTTATCCCCCTTGTTCGGATCCTTTCTCAGCAGTGCCACCGCTCCTCGGCTCACAGAACTGGGAATTCTCCCGTTCTGTTGCCAGTTGCAGTAGACGTCCGCCAAGAGGCCTCCGAACAAGTCTGGCATCTGTACGTAAAGTTCATAGGGCAGACCATCCAAACCAGGCGATTTACCCCTTGTGCAGCCAGTCATTGCCTCCCTTACTTCAGCGGCTGTTATCGGCTTTTCGCAACACTTCGCCTCAGTGGCCGAGAGCCGCGGCAGTCCGTCGAGGTAGACACTAAAGTCCATCCCTCTACCCGGCCCCCCGCTGCCCCCGAACAGCTGAGCGAAGTGTCGCTGAAAAGCTTCACACATTTGCCCGGGATCGAGTAGCATGCGCCCGTCGTGGTCCACCAAAGACCGGATCGTGGCTTTGTTGCCACGACGCGCCTCCGCCACTCGGGCCCATTGAACGGCTTTCGTCCCCTCGTGTCTGAGAGCACGCACCCTAGCTCTGACAACGCAGCCTTCGTGCTTTGCATTGAAGAATTGGTCAAGGGCCAATTTCGCCGCAAGCACGTCGGTCGCAATGCCTTTGCTAAGCGCCTCGTCTAATTTTCTAACTAGTTCTCCCTCTGCTCTATTTTTCTCTATTGCTAAAGCCTTACTAAACCTAATCGATTCTATTCTAATCGCTCTTTTCAGAGCAAACCACCACTTGTTGTTGACGATGGCCCCCGTCAACGCCCGCTTAACTAGTTCGCTAATCCGGTCTCTGTAGGCCTTGCGCGCTGGTAAGGACGCGTTTAGCTTCCAGTAGCCGGGTCCTCGTCTATGAAGCCTATCTAAGTCAAGCACACAGATCACGAATTTGTGGTCCGTGTAGCTGACTATCTTGAATTGTGGACAGCCTATGCTAGACCTATCTATTTCCCTACAAAATACTCTATCTAGATATGATCTGGATGACCCTATGCGGTTTGTCCAAGTCCACATTGGCACATTCGGGAAATCCAATCGGTACCTGTCAGACAGTTCAAAACGCCTGAGCAGGTTGGTGAGGCTCTTGCACCCTCCACCCCTATCCGCTAATCCCACACAGTCCCAGCGTGCATCTAAGATCCCGTTCCAGTCGCCCACTAACACTAAAGAGCGCGACGTTCCAAGAAAGGTCTCCAGACGCCGGAAGAAATCAGGCCGCCCTGCTCCTGTCGGGGCATAGACGGCCACTAGCCTGAAAGCTTGCCCGTCTCCGCTGGTCACGTCCAGCACCACCAGCTTACCCTCTGGGTCCAGGAAGATGGCCCGTATGGCGAGATCCAAACCTCTCCGAAAAAGCACAGCAACTCCTCCACCCGATCCAGGACGGCTGGGAGATGCGTACACATCGTAGCCGCCGAAGATCGGTGCGAAGGCCCGTGCTTCGGAGATTCTGGTCTCGCTGATGGCCACTACATCTATGTTTAGTGACCTGAGGTCGTTGAGCAGGTGACCCTGCTTCCATGACGACCCCAAGCCACGCGCATTTATGCTGCCTATTCTGAGTGAGGTCATGTTTAAAATAGAGTGGAAAAGATGGGAAAGACCACTTACCGTATTTTTGGTAGAGGAGGGATGGTTTTTACATCCCTTTTCACTTGATCGTCTGGTGAAGGGACCGTTGAATCGTCCCTTCGGCTGGTCGTCGGCTCTTCTAAGAGAATGTCTGAATATACTCTTCGATTAATGGTTCCTCCTAGGTCCCTGAAATCACCAACTGCGTTGGGGAATTTCGTTTTAATGTTTGTGTATTGTTTCTGTGCTATTTTTAGCAGTCTTATGTTAGTTGGCGTTTTGATTGGTGCTGGTATTATGTAGTCCTGTTGTGAAATGTCTGTGTGTTCAATTATGTAAGTCATTAGTTTCTTGTTGTGTGTGTTTATTGCCGTGCATTTGTTTTTCTGGGGGTGGGGTGTGGTTCTGCTATTTTCTTGTCGTTGTTGCTGGGTGTGTGTGTTTTGTTGTTGTGTTTGCGATGTTGGTGCTTGTGGTGGTGGTGTTGAAGGTGTTGTTGGCGGTGGGGTTGTCGCCGGTGGTGATGGTGGTGCTGGTGTGGGTGGTGATGGTGTTGGTGGTGTTGCTGCTGTGGGTCTCTTTGCAGTAGACTTTACCCTTTTCTCATTTCTTTCCTCCCTTTTCAAAGGCGACGATGCGCTGCTTCTGCGTTTGTGCCTTCTTGAGACCTTTTGCCATCCCTCTCCCACCTCACACTCCATGTCTGATTCTGTAAGGTCGGGGAGGGGTACCAGCTCCACTCTTTCACTTGTTGTTGTTGGTGATGTTTGCACTGGAGTCTCTGTTGCAGCTGCATTTGGTATTGCTGTTGTTGTTGTTAATATTTCCACTGCTGCTGCTGTCTTTGATTTCCGTGGAGTGGGTATGGGTGCCACGGACCTATCGTTCCTGGTTGCCGCTTGTCCTGTTGCTGGTAGCCGTGGAACCGGATTCGGGAGGAGGGGGGTTTTCTCCTTTCTCAGGGTCTTCTCGTTGCAGAAGGCCCTGAGGTGAGTCTTCGATCCACAGCGAAAGCATTTCGGGCGTTTGCCCTCAACACTTATGGGCAGTTGAGTGCCGTTATCGAAGTCTATCACATCCGGGATAGCTTCGATGCACTCCTGGTTGGTTTGGATTAGCATCTCAATGGAGGAGCCGACCCAATCTTCTCTTACTTTTTTCTGTACTTGCAGTACAGTTGTTTTGTCCTCGATTCCGACGAGGACAGACGCGGCCAGCCAAGAAGGGGTCATTCCGGGGGGGACGTGGGTCAGTTTGACCCTCACAATTTTTTGCCCGCAGTAGGAGGGCACCAACACCATTTCCTCGCTCCTTAGGGTCACTACTGATTGGGCCTTTGCCTCCTGGGGTGTGGCAAAAAGTACGTCTACGGTGGCGTATTTTTTGCCTCGGGTGATGTGCGTTTTCCTCTGCCACACAGACCCCAAGGCTTTTTGTATTTGGGCCTCTGTGGCTCTTTCCACCCTACGGGATTTTGTACTTACTGTACGGTACGTGACCGTACAGTGCTCTTGGGTTTCGAAAAAATTTTTCGCTGCCTTGCAGATTGCTCGGTGTCCGTTCTTTGTCACCATCTTCTTCGCTTCCTCTAATTCCTCATTTGTTATGAGGATTGTTTCCAGGTTTTTCGCAATACCTGCAAATGAGATTGGTTTTTCTCTGCTGTTGTTGTTGTCGTCAGAGCTGCTGGTACTTTTGTTGTTGCTGCAGGTACTACGACTACTGCCTCCGCCGCTGTTGCTGTGGTTGTTGTTGGTGTTGCTGCTGCTAATGCTGTTGTTGTTTATGCTGCTGGTGATGCTGTTGCGGCTGCTACTGTTGTTTTCATTGTCACTGTTGCTGTTGTTATTACGGCTGCTACTGCTATTATTCCTGACGTCAGACGAATGAACTGGGTTTTCGTATTTCCCGCACACCTGTTTCGTCGCTGTCGTCGTCGTCGTGGAGAAACCTTGCACGCTTTGCACGAGACTTTTCTTTTCTTTCGTCGCTTGCGAAAGAGAAGGTAGGGAGAGAGACACATTTAAAGAAGGGAGGGAGAGAGACAATCTTCTCTCTCCTGTAGTGATGATTGAGGAAGAAGAAGACGGAATGAGTGGGAGTGACGTATGAAATTTTTTTTTTTTTTTGGTAGCCATGTTTTTTTGTTTAAAATGAAATTTTGGGTACAAAACCCCAATAACTGGCTATTTAACCCCGAAGGGCCAAATAACGGACAGAAAGACCCCTCTCACGAGGAGGAGGGTGTCTTTATCAACAATTTGGTTCAAGTTTTAAACAATTTACAATTGTTTTAACGGTTAAAAATTACTATACCTTACAGAGCCGAGCCTCCGTCAACCATGGCATTCAATAATAATAATAATAATAATAATAAGTTCAATAGTTTCAATAATGAGTTCAATAGAAGCAATAGTTTCAACAAAAGAATCTCTGAAACAAAAAGTCCAAGTAAAAGCCCAACGAATTCGTAGATTCGAGAAGCGAAACAACTTCTACAGGCAAAATAAGTTGTTCTCATCCAATGCCAAGTCATTTTATAGAGAAGTAGGGAAGAAAAAAATAATTATTGAAGAATTTGAAAACTTCT
Organism: Eledone cirrhosa; assembly: GCA_964016885.1. Taxonomy (NCBI): domain Eukaryota; kingdom Metazoa; phylum Mollusca; class Cephalopoda; order Octopoda; family Eledonidae; genus Eledone; species Eledone cirrhosa. The sequence continues at coordinate 4,097,817 of OZ024743.1, forward strand.
GGAGTAAGATTTGGAGTGATGAGAAGACATATAATACTAATGTAGATTGGATTAGTCGCCTAGAAAAATCCTACACAAATTTAGAAGAACAGGCGTGAGAAGACATCTCTATAGCGGACTTAAGGACAGCACTCAATAAATCTCATAAATGGAAATCTCCTGGTAGAGACAGGGTGCCACATTTCTGGCTTTCCTCACTCCCGTGCACTCACAATATATGGGTCAAGCTGTTTAATAGAATTATGAAAGATCCCCAAAATACACCTGATTGGATAGCAAGTGGCATTACCTACCTTCTACCAAAGAACAACGAAACCAAAGACCCAAAAAACTATCGGCCCATAACCTGCTTGTCCACCACTTATAAACTATTAACCTCTATTAACCTCTACTCTCATGGAAAAAGCATACGTGTTTTTGGAGGAGAACAATCATTTCCCCATTGAGCAGAAACGGTGCCGATGAGGTTCATATGATTGCAAAGATCAACTTTTGATTAATCGTATGATCCTTGAGAACTGTCATAATAAACACAGAAATGTCAGTTCTGCATGGATCGATTATAAAAAAGCCTTTGACATCATACTACACTCATGGATTCTGAAATCACTGGACATCTTCAAAATCTCACCTGTGATCTCAAACTTCCTGAAACACAATATGTCATTATGGAACATAAATCTCCAATTGTCTCATTCCACTGGGGTACTGTGCTCTAGGAATATAAACATCAACTGTGACACACTTTCACCCTTGCTTTTCTGCGTAGCTTTAATTCCCCTTACATCCGAACTTAATAGAACAGGGTACGGTTATAGAATTGGCAACAACAAAAATAAGCCACCTATTTTATATGGATGATTTGAAGCTATATTGCAAAGATAATGACGAACTGGAAGACCTTTTGCGGACAGTAAAAACGTTTAGCGATGACATCAGGATGGAGTTTGGACTTGACAAGTGTGCAAAAGCCACTTTCAAGAAGGGGAAGCATGTCAACTCAGACTCAGTTGAATTGGATGCTGAAACAATCATAAAGGAACTTGAGCAGGAACAAACATATAAATCTTAGGGATTAATGAGGGCTCTGGCATACAGCATGAAAGTATGAAAGAGAGTATAAGGAAATAATGTTACAGGAGAGTACATGCATTTCTAAGATCAGAACTAAATGCTCGTAACAAGGTGCTAGCCATAAATTCCTTGGCAGTCCCAGTTGTCACTTATAGCTTCGGTGTGTTGAACTGGAATATGAGTGAAATCAAAAGTATCGACACCAAAGTCCGTAAGCTACTGACCTGTAATAGGATGCACCACCAAAAAGCAGATGTGGATCATCTTTACCTTCCTAGAACTGAAGAAGGAGGCCGTGGCCTGATCCAATTTGAACTTGTTTACAAGACCACCATCATTGGACTGGCCAAATACCTTGAAACAACTAACGACTGTATGCTGAAACTTGTTGAAAAGCATGAGAGAAGTAAGTTCATTCTATCTTGAAGGAGAGCAACAAATATGCTATTGATCTCATGCTTCATATCCAGGCTGGACAGATTAAAGAAATTGTTGCAACTGATGCTGCTAGGCACATAAAATCACTGGCAAAAGCAAAAGAGCAATGACAATTAGCATCAAATTGGGAGCAGAAACCTCTGCTAGGCAAATATGTAGCCCGTAGCAAACAAACTGATGTTGACCAAACGGACACCCATCAGTGGCTACGTAGTTCAGGGCTAAAGACAGAGAGTGAAGGCTTCATCTTAGCTGCCCAAGATCAAAGCTTATTGACTCGTAATTAACAGGCCAATGTGATGAGAAACGGAATAAACCCAAAGTGCCGATTCTGCAATGCTGAGGTTGAAACAGTGGAACACTTAGTCTCTGGATGTAAAGTTTTAGCACCAGTAGAATACAAATATAGACATGACAGAGTTGGCCAATATCTACACTGGGTAATATGTCAGCATTACAAAATCAAAGCTGAAGACAAGTGGTACAATCATCACCCTGAGGCTGTAACTGAATGAGAACAAGTAACAATTCTCTGGGACTTTCCTGTACATACTGACAGGACCATAAAAGCAAATAGACCTGACATCATTGTAAAATATCAACATAACAAGGTCTGTTTATTGATAGATATGAGCATCCCATGTGATCACAATATCGCGGCAAAAGAATTTGACAAGCTACGAAAATATAAATATCTGCTTATTGAAATTGAGAAAATGTGGCGCCTCAAGGCTGTTACAATACCAGTCATTGTGGGAGGACTGGGAATGATCAAGAAAGGAACAGCACGATATTTGCGAATGATTCCTGGTTTACCCTCTCTGCACGAGGTGCAAAAAAAGTTTTGACTGGTACTGCACAGGTATTGAGAAGAGCACTACCTCTGTAAGATTGATATCCCTCCTTGTATTTACATATGCATATGCACATGTGTATATATGTATACTGTTTTTTGTTGTTGTTTAAATTATAATCAATGTGCTGCATTAACTGGCTTACCAATGCACACTGTGAATTTATATGCCCTAGGTGTCGGGAAGACACTCAGCATATATCTCAGAAACAATAATGAAAGAAAATAAAAATAATAATAATAATAATTGTTTCTATTTCAAGCACAAGGTCAACAATTTTTGGGGGGAGAGGAAAGTCGATTAAATAGACTCCAGTGCATGACTGGTACTTTATTTTGTCGATCCCGTAAGAATGAAAGGCAAAGCAAAGGGACTTAACTACGCCACGAAGCATGGTATCCGAGACTCTGTCGATACTGCCAATTGCCCACCCCATAATGGTTATAATAATTATGTTTGTAAGGTATATAACATCAATGACAACAAAAAATGAAGGACATGATAAGATCTGAATTCATAAGGAGAGTAGGAAAAATACTAAAATCTCATCTGAATAGTAGGAATGCCATGTGCAATACATTCCGGAGCTGTGTTTATCATTAGTTACATTGCGGAAATTCTTAAATGGAATATAAACGAGCAAAATGAACTGGATAAAAAGTCAAGGAAAGTCATGACTACCTACAGTATATTTCATAAGAATGGTGATGGTGATAGACTTAAAGAGAGCTGAAGGCGGAAGTGGTCTTATCAGCGTGGAGACTGTGTTCAAATGGAGAAGTGTTGTTTACACAAACATGTATCTAAGACAATGAGCCAATGCTTAAGGGTGTATTGAAGGAGTAGATAATAGCCCAGGGGATATTCAAGAAAGAAGTAACGACAAAGAAGAAGAACATCCCGAATGAAAAAGCTCTTCACTGCATCTTCTTGAAGAAAACAGAATTCAGAGATCTGCAGAAATGGGACTAGTTAGAGAAGTGGTATGAGCATAAGCCAGAGTCGGTGATAAAAACGATCGGGTGAGGATGTGGGATATCAGATGCAAACAGATACAAAATTAGAACACAATAGGCCTGACTTGCTGGTTTCTGACATGGAAAAAATATATTGCTTGATTATAAATGTAACTTGTACTTTGGCACAAGAGTACAAGAAAAAAAGCGGGGAAAAATTAACCGGTATCAGGATTTAAAGTGGGAACTGAAATTGGTTTGGGACTGTCATGATATCAAGGACGTCCTCATCATCATAGTAGCACTAGGTAGTGTCTCGAAGAGATTCCAAGGCTGGATAAAGACCATTATCCCAGTCGTCGGTTTTGTAAAACTTCATAAAAATTATTGTAATTATTTCTTAATTGGCCTCTAGGGCCGAAACCTGAAAGAGAATACAAAACAAGAACAGTGGCTATGTACATAAAACGTGTAACAAGAGATAACGGGTTACACTTAACAACAACTTAATAACAATAAAATTCCCCTACAAGAGGAGTACCAACTTAGGAACCCCAGAGATACTACACCACCGTAATCTCCAAGAGTACCATCGAAAATGCCCCTCACCTCCCCAAATCCCCCAGCCTACAGGTGCATGATCAGAGTATGCCCATTCACCCAGGCCACTACAGTGATACTCTTTTTAAAAAAAATGTACTCTGAGTCAGTACTTCCCTCTCCACATTCACCTTCCTTCCCAAATGGAACTTGAAAAAGTTGATGAGGGCTTGGCTAAAGAAGAAAGTGCCTCTCTTAAGCCCTTTCCGCCGCATTTACCACGCAACTTAGTTCGCTACAGCCACCAAAAGAATGCGGCGGGGTGATCTTGACGATAGAGTGGGTCGATATACGTATCAGTCCATCCTACATGTGAAAATAGCTGTTTAAAAAAACTTCACAAATCCGTGGACGAGTGCGTACAGAAGGGTTTCATCACTCTGCGTGCATCTAACAGCACTTCTGTGTCTGTGGAGTTTGTTTCGAACCGGTAATGTTAGTTTCATAAAGTGTAGTAGTGCTAGTAGTAGTAGTAGTAGTAGTAGTAGTAGTAGTAGTAGTAGTAGGCGTCATCTTCGTTGTCGCCGTCGTCGTCATCGTAGTAGTAGTAGTAGTAGTAGTAGTAGTAGTAGTAGTAGTAGTAGTAGTAGTAGCTGTTGTCGCCGTCGTCGTCGTCGTCGTCGTTGTAGTAGTAGTAGTGCAGGGAAATATACAGTTCTCTATAACCAAATTGATGGCCATAACATGAATAAGATTAAAAATAAACACTAATAAGAATATTCAAAGAATTCAATATAAAAATCACAAAAGCCAGAAAACTAAAAGTCCAAACACCACATCAAATTTAATCATGTCAAATATCGATACTACTGAAAACAAACATCAATAAATCATAAACACACGTTATTTCTACATTTACTAAACTTGATTCACATTTATATGTGCAGTTTGTGTAATTTTAATCAGTGTGGTATATTTTAATCAGTGTGGTATATTTTAATCAGTGTGGTATATTTTAATCAGTGTGGTATATCTGTTGCAGCGCTTTTCATTTTGTAATATTCGGAGGAGGATCTAAATGATCTAAATGGAGGAGGAACCAATGACATTTTTGGTCTTTTGTACTGACGACGGTTTTGTATCTATTGTTTTATCTTAATGTTTATGTTTAAAAATAGATGCGTTTCATCATTTAGATTTTCATTTATATTGTCCTGGATATTGAATGTTAGTGCGAAATTAATTTCTAGGTTCCCTTTTCTTCCCCAGAATCTTCTGGGATGTCAATTACGAGTATCTCGTCCATATGTAAAATGTATATCAAATATGTATGTGTTGGTTCCATTTTCGTCTCTATTATAAACATATAGAACACCGCGAACGTAGACCTAAACGAGAACATACATCTGGACTAACCATATGTTCTCGTTTAGGTCTACGTTCGCGGTGTTCTACATGTTTATAATAGAGACGAAAATGGAACCAACACATACATATTTGATATACATTCCATATCATTGATATCTAAGCTAGTTCATGCTTTCTCCCATGTCAAGCTTTGTTATATGTTAGGGTATCTGAACTCAAAGCGCAAAAAGCTAGAACTAATACCGGAATTCATTTTGTCCGACGCTTTAACGATTCTACTTATGTACAACTCTTTATCACCGCCCTAAATTTCATTGGAGGGTATGGAAAATTGATTAGATTAATGAGTACTATATATCTATTGACTCTATTGATCCCTGGAGGATGAATATTCAAATTTATCTTCGGTAGGATTTGAACTCAGAAAGATAATTATATCAATAGCACTAATACGTAAATAAACGACAATAAAATTATTTCTTCTACTCACTCCCACACGACAGCCACTCCTAAACTCCTAAAGATACCGAAAGTTAATAATTAATTTCTGCTTTTTCTTTGCCTAAATTCGGATTCATAATTGCATCTCATTACAGCTAATTGACTTCGATAACGCACCTATACGACGTTGGATCAGTAATCCATCTAATATTTTGCATGCGCAGAACCTTGGTTAAATAATCTTATATATCAGTACATGCTTATTTGCTGTTGCTTCTGTTGCTATTTTCGCTATCATAAGTGTTCTTTGTTATCGATCTTAGAGTTCAATTAATTTCAGACTCGAAGATTTCTTGAGAATATAACAGGCTCATGTTCAGATCAAAGTAATAATAATTATTTCCGAAATGAGAATGTATGAAGCCAGCCTTTCTTGACTGCGCCGAAGCGTGTAAACCTGGTGACTATATTTCTTCACTGTATTACCGTTCTGCTTGCTTAAACTATATATTATACTTCAATTGGCATTTTATTCACACATTATTTCCACTCTGTCTAATGAAGATGGATGTAGATTCTCTTGTATTTATACGACACTCGTAGTTCTATCTGAAAATATAGTTATCTTAATCCGCAAGATCCTGTTCAGAACATGCATCAGTACAGTTAGAGTGTTCGAAATACTTCGATGATCATGAGACATTTCTCATTACTCACCATTACAAATAGTAATCCTATATCATTCTACATAGACATGGCTGAAAATGAAAACAAGCATGAACTACCCAGGCTTTTGTTGTGTATTTACCTAACCTATATAGAGCGCCAGTAAATCACACGAACTGTAACTTGGGAAACACGACGTAGGTGTATGAGTTTGGTAATCTAATATATATATATATAATATGTATATATTGGCTTCGTTTATTATAAATTATAGATATACTGCTATATATATTTCGGTGACAGCCATTATTATTTTACATTACTCCGGAGTAAACAAACCAACCTGCGTACGACGTCGAGTGCTCCAATCTGCATACTAGGTGTCGGTAAACAACCAACATATACTCAAAATGTATATATATATATATATATATATATATATATATATATATATATATATGATCAGATACACACACTGTAGTTAAAGTCGAGTGACACAATTTCGAGTGATTAGCGGCCTTAAGACTCATTTGATCAATGAAACAATTGTTAATACAGTAAATGAAACACTTTTTGTACAGCCGACCATGTTATTCTTCAATCTTTTACTATATACATACGTATATATAAATATAAATAAATAATAAAAAAAAAATATATATATATATAATCTGAGTTTTTCGAATATTAATAATATCATTCGATTCGTTTGCAATTATGTAAACAAGCCTCAATTTTATAGCCATGTCAGTAGAATGAACCTTCCATTCTTGCTCTTGTGTTTGCATGTGAAATGAACTACAGGCACTAATGTTTCTGGGTATCACCCTTCATCAGTACAACTCACTGCTCACCTGCCAATTGTCAGAGCTAGTGAAAATATATGCTATTTTCAAAAATACACAGTGACTGATCGGCCTAATTTGCATATTAGCAGACTGGTTGATCAGTCAGATCTGCATATTAGCAGATCCACTGATCAGCCAGATTTGTATATCAACAGACTGGCCAGTCAGTTTTCTGTATACGAGCGATAAATGGCCGGTTTTGCCAAATTCAAATAATACATTTTCGCTTTACATGGCTGAATACAATAAATGTAATCTGAGTTTTCCGAATATTAATAATAACATTCGATTCGTTTGCAATTATGCAAACAAGCCTCAATTTTATAGCCATGTCAGTAGAATTAACCCTTCATTCTTGCTCTTGTGTGGATCTACTGATATACAGATCTGGTTGATCAGCCAGTCTGCTAATATACAAATTAGGCCGATCAGTCACTGTGTATTTTTGAAAATAGCATATATTTTCACTAGCTCTGACAGGTGAACAGTGAGCTGTACTGATGAAGGGTGATACCCAGAAACATTAGTGTCTGCAGTTCAGTTCACATACCAATACAAGAGCAAGAATGAAGGGTTCATTCTACTGACATGGCTATAAAATTGAGGCATGTTTGCATAATTGCAAACGAATCGGATGTTATTATTAATATTCGAAAAACTCACATTACATTTATTGTATTCTGCCATGTAGAGCGAAAATGTTCTTTATATATATATATACTTGACTGTCTACCTACGCGGAGTTTCTAAATGGAGCACTAAAGAAGGTGAAAAAAGAGCGTGAGATACTAGCTGCTTCAATCTAATACATGGATGAGGAAATGTTTTGTACACTATATTGAAACGGGAAGACAAGTACACCAGGAGGAAAACATAGAAGAGTTTACGAAAGAATGGAAGGTGCTGAGGAGTAGATGGGTTGAGGCAAATAAATTAGTTCTGTCAACTGACGTAGATTCAGAGAAGAAAGGAATAGAAACATTTCTGTTCGAGAAGAGCAGAGACTTTCACCTGACATGCAGCAAAAATGTGAAATGCGCATTTTTATAGTGATAATTTTCGAGACGTCCTTATTTCACCAGTGTAGGGGATACCACATCCGAAAATACCCGGAGCAAATCCTATCAATGCGAACTTTGAATAAACGAAATCCAGTATTTCCTTTTTAAAAAGCACGATCAAAGAGTGTGCCATGTCTGGATGGTGCGCCATACAAATTTTACAAGAATTGTCCCACTCTGATCAACAGACATTCTAGTTCTTAGCAGAGAGTGAAGGTTATTGTCGATGGTTGACCTAGAGTGGAAGGCATCCGCTTTCCAAGGTGCAGAATTCAACACTTTTAACTTAGGTCACTTTCTCTACTGAATGTCGATGGGAAAATATTCCTTTAGATTATTGCCAGATGATTGATGATATTTCTGTTGGCTATTGGCTACAGAGAGGGTTTGGTGCAGAAATATGGCCTCTCAGATGTATAGGGATGCATGGAACATGCGAATATAATATGGGATGCCATACAGACAGCAATGAGGAATGTGACTTGGTGTGCCATGATATTTCGCGTCAATTCTACATAAACTGCTCGAGATTGCTATCAACCTCTTTTACATGCCTCTTCATTAAGCATACTGGTGATGAAATATTACAAGTCCTACATGCGCTTAACGACAAAATGTTCGATCACAGTGTGGCACATGTTGGGTGCAAATCATCAGCTTTGTGTTTGGAATAGAAGTCATTATGCGTGGTACAACATTTCACATTGTGAAATGAAGATTCACTTCCCCGAGAAAGCCTCCATGGACGATGAGCACTGTTGGTAACAAAGAAGACGTCAATGGTAAAAATCCTGCTCTGACTGGATGATCTAATAAGTTGGGCAAGGATGCGTTTCAAAGAAAGAGATCGAATTGTGTGACCCTTATCAAAAACAGGCGAAAAAAAGATAAGTATGAAGTTGCAAGATTCACCATACCAACGGTAGTAGAGATGCCTGTGAAGGACCAGGTGAAGTCATATTGTGGTCCCTTCAATGATAGAAGGGAAGGATTTAAAATCCAGAATATGACCGAAGATGACAGTTCAACAATAAAGACAACAATAGGTGTCAGGTAAATTCAAGCTCTGGTGCATGCAGCTTGCACGGTACGCCAGACTTCAGTGTCAGCTGATGTTGCATGAAGTCGCACTAACTCGCGTCTCTGACCAATGAGTAGAAACGATTTCCTCGGACCGTTTCAGGTGTAGTTCTGTACAAGAATGGTTGCCCTACCATATTAGTAGTATGACTGTGGTAAGTTGCGTACCGTACTAACTCTGTGCCATTCAAACGATCATATCAACTGTTACTCCCCACAGGGCCTCATGACTTAAAGAAGATGGATGGCACCAGAGGTGACGGAGTATTTTGCCACCGATCAAGGATATGAAGATATAATAGGTCCTGCATATTCCAATAGAAGGGCTTTAAGTGCCTTGAAAATTCTCAATTCAGACCATACTACGTCATGAAGCAGAAGTAGAGAAGGTTCGCTAACGTCGATCAGGGAAACAAGGAAGGATTCAATGGGGTCAAGAGGGACAGTGTGTGACTTGGAAGGAGTTTGTTGTTGAGCGTATGATCGGATGGAGGAAACGCTGGTCATTGGAGCCAGTCAAAACATGTTTTGACATGCTTCCAAGATCCTCAAACATAATATGTTGTAAAGTAGAAAAGAGTGGTCTATGCAAATACGAAAAGGTTCGAAGGATGACCTTTGACCGATTTATCTGCTACGATTAATCGCATACCATCAAGAAACTCTGAGTATCAACGAAACGTATACTTATTTGCGATGTATTTTAAGCAATATATGTATTAACATTTTGAATCAACTCTCTATTATCATGGGCTTTCAGGACGAAAGCTCATGTAGATTATTGTAGTATCTGCAACCTCTCCCGGAATCAGATTTGAGAGTTGCCGCCAAAAACACCCATGGAAGTGACAATATGAGCCATGCAACGCTATACAAAGTAACATTCTAGTTCTTAGCAGAGAGTGAAGGTTATTGTCGATGGTTGACATAGAGTGGAAGGCATCCGCTTTCCCAAGGTGCAGAATTCAACACTTTTAACTTAGGTCACTTTCTCTACTGAATGTCGATGGGAAAATATTCCTTTAGATTATTGCACAAGGCCAGCAATTACCCAGTGCATTACTGGTACTTTATTTTATCGACCCCGTAAGGATGAAAGGCAAAGTCAACCTCGGCGGGATTTGAACTCAGAGCGTAAAGGGACGTAACTATGCTGGAAAGCATGGCGTCCGATACTGCCAATCCACGGCCATTTACAAAACGCTATACAAAATAACAACGTGAGATTACCACTAAGTAATAAAGTACAAAACAAAGAAAGAGATTTCAGGAAAATTACATCATAACCCCCTCGTTTCTGTAGTGGTATCGATAAATATTATACCATGGGCTTAGATTTAATTTACAGAGATCTAGCTTCCATTTCCATTTCTAGAAGAACAAATGAGTTGTGATATGGATGGAGTATTTCCGAGTTGAGTAAATTAGAGAAATCTAATCAACTATGAACCCCTTTCGTCTACTCCACAACAGGCTATTATTACACATTTTGTAAATACGTCAAACCAATAGCTAGGTCATTATATCACTTCCAAAATATTCTATATTCATATATCTCCAACTGGCCTTTTATTTCTCCCAACCAGCTCATCGCCACTATACTTGATTTAATTACCCATCGATCGATTATTCCCGCTGCATATTTCTCTAAATCCATTAAATTAAATTAGTTTTTCTGTAATTGTTTTTAATATACTTTTCTTTTATCTATCTGTTAATAGATGGTATTTCTCAAAATTACCACTTTGACTGTTGATACAAATGACATTTTAAAACTCCTTTTTTTTTTTATATTCTCCATATCAGGAAATCTAAATGTTTAAGCATACTGTACGGAAATGTAATCCTACATTTTTTTTCTTGAGAAGTTGTGGGAAATTCATCCGAGCTGTATGATTACTTCTATTCATTGATATCATAAACCCCATGTTGAGATTAAAATCTCACTATAACATGTCTCAAGTATTGCTAAATCTATTAAATTTCTCTCTTCCTTTTATAAATACAATAAATTGAATTCCTTGTTGTTCCACTTAGGCACACCAAGTGTTAGGTAAACACTGATAACAGCAACTGTATCAGCTGTTTCTATTTCTGCACAGCTGTTGTTAACATGTAATCAGCGATTTAGTTTCTTGATGTACTTCACATTAATAGCTTGAAATAAGCATGTGTATCGACATATTTTGTTGCCAAGCTTACAGAATATATTCCATTATACATATTGGAAAGCGTAACATCTATTTCGCATACGCTTGAAAAAGTTCCCTCTAATAAAGAATTGCTATATTCAACGACTACGCTATAATACCTCTATAAACACGTATAAATCCTTACTATTTTTTCCCCCACAAATAAAATACCATCTTCTCTCAACATCCCACAAATCTCACTTATCAATATTGATTTCCTTTCAAATTTCTTTTTGTATATATTTGTACTGATTTTATAGAAGGAAGGGTCTACAGATACAGTGCAATGCTTAGTGGTATTGTATTATTGACTAGTATTAAGGTAGTTTAAAGTGTTGACCTCAAATGATATTATAGGCCTGGAAGTAGCAATGTGATACTGATCCGAATCATCTTTGAGACACACTATGAAGTTATGTATACGCTGCAGCGTTATACCAGACACGTTATAGTTCCACTAAGTGTGTGATAAAGTACTACTATGAAGGAGATTTCAGAAAAGTTAAAACACAAACGTTGAATAATTTAATTATAATTTGAATAGTTTTGATCTATCAAAATGTATAATTCCTATTGTATTTTCTTATTTCAAATCGTGTTCATTCACATTGTTTCTTTCACAAGATACTACAGGCAAAATCTATCCAGATAATCCATAATTGATTTTGTTTTCAGAAAGACTGTCTTCCTGAAGAATCAAGATTTTCTCTTCTTGGTGATGACCATACAATAAGATCAAACATATACGACAAGATGTTAACGAGGTGATATTAACAAGCATATATAATGAAGGTTATTTTCCCTGCCAGGATGGTGAAATACACCTTATATGCAATAAAACCACCCAAAGAATCACCAGTAACTACCTAATCTACATACTAGAGCTTAGGCATAGGCGTTTGTCAAGTCATCAACATCATAATGATCGTGATTATACTGCCAAATTACTCTAAACTGGTCTCCAAATTTCTTAAATCTGAATAATACTCATAGAAATTTATCATCTAAGCACTTCATTACACCAAGTGAATGTAACATATGTTTTCCCTTGGATAGGATGTTACCTGTTTATAATAACCAAATGAATTGGATCAATTTACAAGAAAATGTCCCCCCCCCCCCGTACATGACTGGATTCGTCATTCTTGGTGTATTAAATTTTTATTTTTACTAAAGGCAGCAATTTTTGTTTGCTTGTTTGATCTCCCTTAAAAGACCCTTCCTTTGTGGTTTCTCGTTCAATTAAGGACATTTTATTGCATGCAAATATTTCTTTCTTGCACCATATATGCACAACCATTTCTTACTTAAGTGTGTGTCCTCTTATTAACCTTTTGGATACCCCAGTATTCTGCACTTTCGTGGACGGTTCCCGATTTCCCCTTTATAAGACCTCTCGCAATTATATGGATTTTGTATTCTATTCATTCTAGCGTAGATTAACTACACTGAAGAATGTGCGAAACGTGCTGCTAAGCTGCTGTAGATTTCTGATATCATATCTGCAGCAAGTTCTCTGAATGTTTACACAGTCGAATTTAGTTTAACATCTACTTAGCACATGAGAATGTTTATTTGATCTTATAAGTTGGGATGAGTGTTTGTTATTCGGGTTACTCATTAAACTGAGATTGTGATGCAGATTGTTTAAGATCAGGTGGATGTGGATAGTCACTTGACGAATTCTTTCTTGCATGGATGTTGAGACTCATAGACTAAATAGAAACCTGTGTCATCTTTAGATATACACCATAAGCATATTTTGATTCCGTATCACCCATTTCCACCAGAACATTGAGCAATAATGTTTCATTCATATTTTCTGTTTTATCGTCCATATGGTGTCACTACTTAATAGGCCTCACACTAGCCACTAGTTTCAATCTTTTTCCAACCAGAACGTAATTCGTTTGGAATTTTCTAACTAAACAAGTCTCCTCTTACAGTTATTCCCTTAGAACAATCTAAGCAGAGCCTGGATGATAACACTCTCATCGGTTATGAAGGACTTGCAATTTCCCGATATTTCGATACACACACGTGTGTGTGTTTGGAGGTGGGGCATGAGAAAGAGAGAGGGAGATGGGTTATGTAAAGTTTAATAGTGATAAATAGTTTAATATTACTTGTGCATTAATTTATGATGGAGCCTGTCTGAATAACAATCAAAAGATTGGCTGTCTTTTGTATTGATTTAAATTCAAATTAATATAAGATTATTGCGTTTAATGTAATTTTCTATAACATACATGCCAATGTTAATATGCTTAATGTGATTTACAGACAAATGGAAATTTACATTTTCAATTTATTCTACCCTGTTTTCCATTTAATTATTTAGGTTTCTTATAGATTCGAAATTCGATAAATCATTTAGTAATCATATATTGTTATTAAACTTTAAATACTAATCACTGTTGTTGAAACAAATGGAGAAAATCCACCAAACCTACTAGAAACATTAGTCAAATCTCCCTCAAATTACAACCTTACCGGCTTAAATTATAGGAAGATCAATTAGACAATGTTATAGATATAAAATAACAAAAATATAATAATCACAGCGAGATTGCTTTCGATCGCATGTCAGATCGTTCGTGGCTGAGAGGGGGAAAAACAACTGGAGGGGGATAAATTACTGGAGTGTTGAAACTTTCTTTATAATAATTTATGAAATGTAATTCCAATTTATATAGAATAAAGCTTTTGATCGCAAACCACCCGAAAGCATCCCTGTTTCTACGATACATAACTGTTTGCTTTAATATATTTCTGTTTATCTAAAATCTTTGGTATATAATTTTATCTAAGAGCATTTGTTAAATTACGTTCCAATATATATTCCGAATACTACTGCTGTCAATATTTCTGCTGCTGATGTCCATGTAATCTCTGTAGTCACAGCTGGTGTTGGTGTGGATTTCCGCTGTTGGAGATGTAATCACTGCATTTGCGGCGTTGGCAAATGACTAGCTATTGAGTTAAGGCTTTTAAGTAGTTAACTGCAACACATTAATGACTCCGCTGCTTTCCATCCATCTTTCACTATCACAGACAGAAAGTGTTTACTGAAAGGTTGATCAAGCAAGGGATTGCTTCTCTGCATTTTTGCCTGGCTTGGATGTGGAGATCCATCGCTGTCTCCACCAAATTCCTCCTCCTCCTTTTAAATATATTTTTGATATTTCCCCTCCTCTATATTAGCTGAGACTTCAGCTAAAGCTAGGGAATGAGTAGCAACTGTTCGGCTCTCAGTTTTGACAGGCAGTGGTCGTGATGAGACTAACATTAAATCCCCTCATCCCAGATGTGTTACGGTGTGGGATGTTGCCCCATTGCCGAATTTTACTTCTGACGTGCAGTATTTATTTTGTCTTCAGCGAATATGGCTTTTGTGTCTCCAAACACAACCTGGACACTTCTGAATTTAGGCTTCCCTTGCACGCCTTATCCGACGTAGTTTTAACTCGATGCAGTTATATGTAACCGAGCATCATTCCGTGATTTCTATCACGTCGGATGAGGTACTTAGAAATGTTACTTTTCCATACTTCTTTTAACTCCATAAACTCTAAATTAATATTTTCGGGGCTCTCTTCATAACTTTCAAAGAATTGCTCTGTTTTTGTTGTTTTTACTCTTGCTGCTGCTGTTGATGTTATTCTTGATGTCGACGGGAGTGATGATGTCTGTAGTGACAGTGGTAGTGATGGTGACGTTGATATTATTCACCTTAGGATATTGATTATTGTCCCAGAAATCCTCGACATATACAAACTTGCATTTTTTGGGAAGATTATCGCTGTTCTGTTTTATGGATGTTGAGGGGACGCTCGCTTCCTTCTTTTTTTAATTTTATGGGCGTAATTCGCAAATAAAAAATCAATAGGCCTTTTTGAACAGAAAATATAGCACCCTATTTACAATATTTATTACACAAATCTAAACAAAAAACGTTTACAAAACAGGTTAAACAACAACAGATTTACGAAATCAAATTCATGGCGAATACTTCAGAAACGAAGTAATAGTAATAATGAATCTTGATTTAGGCACAAGGCCAACAATTTGTGGGGAGGGGTATGCCAGTTAACTCGAACACAGTGCGTTACTGGTACTTTATTTTATCGACCTCATAAAGATGAGACATAGTTAACCTCGGTGGGATTTGAGTTCATTATTGGGCAAATGTGAAGGAATAACATAGCAGAACTTCTGACAAAATACCTTGCAGTTGTTTTAGCTATTTGGGTTCAAAATTCAAATCCAGCCGAGGTAATAATTGCCTCATGTATTGCGTCTATTTAATAAAGTATCTGTCAACTTCTTCCATTCTCCACCTACCAACAAATTGCAGGCCTTCCCTCTAAATTACGAACCATTATTTATATTGTTATCGTTCATTGTTTTGTTGTTGTTTTTCCGGTTGTTATTTGTTTTTGTTGTGATCAAAGATATAATGACAATTTTAATCATCAAAATAAACTAATGTTTTCAAATAGAAACCAGGCATCAATGCGTTATTAGCAATGAGAATTAAACCTCTCCATTTGGTGTCAAAACCATCATCAATTACCTTGTTATATTATCGTGTTACGAGATCCTGAAAGAATTAAGTTGCAACATGTTGCACTATGTTCTAGGACATTGGCATAATGTCAATTAGGAAACGTTAATTTCTAATAGGAAGCAGATAAAGTAAAAGGAAAATCAGCACGGAATGTTATCAAGAAATATATATCTATTTATCAATTTTATTAACAATACAAAGATGGGAAACAGAATTCCAAAAACCATTGAATTCAAAGGAGATTTAGTTACAAAAATGTTGTCAATAAACGGTAGAAAATATGTAAACTAATCTATATTTGCTTGTCAAGGATGTTAATGCTACAATTGTTTGGCTTCTTGCCAAACATGTAATGACATTGGTGATTAAACGTAAGAGATTGGAAAAAAACATGAAAATTTAAAATTACCAAAACACAATCACGTTATTGTGCTACGTATGCTAGAAATAACATTTACATATAAATTATAACTTTGAAAACATGGTGAGATAAGTGATTTAAGTATTTTGACATAATTACAACGTAGCGTTATTGACAAGATCATAAACATTGATTCATCTGCCTATGATGCAACTTTTTTTCCGTTTCTATAAGCACCGACTTGGATAAATGTATTGAAATGTCGGTTTCAGTGATAAGTGTTCCAGTTGCTTGATCAATGGAAGGCCTGCTCGTGAACTTGTACTGTTAACGTAATTATCAGGGTGATTTAGCGTGATACAGTGAGTGACAAGGTTACCCCATTGAATTACACACATTTTATCCGTCGGGCTTCCAAACCATTTCGTCAACTTAATTTCACTTACAAGCCATGACTAAACCCAAGATTTTGGTAAAGGACACGTGCCCAGGTGTGATTAATATCGAGGCTTAATGATTGCGAAAAGAACTCACTAATACATCGGTCATGCTGCCTCCAAAATTCTCATTCAAATCACATGAGGAGATTGTTTTTTATATAATATAGTTTGCGGTCCTTTTGTTCTAAAGTCAAATCCAATCCATGCTCAATAAATTTTCTCTATAAATTTACATGTAAAATTGTTGGAAGCAGAGGGAATGGTAGTTGAAAGTAAGGAAACACTTAGGGAGGTGAAAATATATTTGTCACACTACTAATAGTTTGTGCTTACAATCAAATTAAAACCAAATAAACCCTAATCATGAAGTAGAGAAGAACTGTCAATTTAGTGATAAACCCATTGAGTCTAACCCATTAAAAATGGTGATGAAAGACTACCAGTAAAATGTGGAGAACTGACACATTTTTGCATTTCTTCGTTCAAACAGAATTTTAAAAAGAATACTCATTACTAATAAAGTGCCATTGCTAGACAGCTATCAATATTACATTTTCGTCAGTAGAGAAAATGGAAATAATGAAGCATTTTATTCAAACAAGATACCGTTTATCAAAAAATCCAATCTCTCTCTGTTTCGTATTTCGAAACATATTAAAAACACAGCAGTCAAGAATATATCTAGATAGACATTTTACGTATGTCTGTTTATCTTCAGTTGATACGCACACACGCACATATCCACATGCGCTCATACGCATACACACACGCGCTTACACACACACATATGCGTACATAAATACATACACACACATACACACACGGGCACACACAGATACACAGACAAATACCACATACAAGTACACACACATACACGAACACACTCATATTTATATATATATACATATTTAAACACTTCATACATAAATACATACATATTTATGTGCGTACCAGAGAACAAAATTTAGATATACATAGCTAGAGAGATTTAAATATACACAGAAATATATATATATAAATATATATAAATGAAAAGTATAGAAATTATTATGAGCAAGAAGCACACAGTATTTCATAATATAAATATATAATATAAATATATATATATATATATATATATATATAGGAACCAGTAAGACCCCGACAGCTGAGCTCAAGCCGTTTCGACGGCTAATAGGTCCAGAATTAGCCGTCGAAACGGCTTGAGCTCAGCTGTCGGGGTCTTTCTGGTTCCTATTACCCACTCTACTACCTCAAGTATTGAGTACTTTGGTGCGTTATGGTCCACCTGGTTCCTTACCACATTTCCTTCGTTATATATATATATATATATATATATATATATATATATA